>SJYW01002690.1:31894-48333 GCA_006410735.1 Raphicerus campestris
TCAGTCTGCTTTTCCATTTTGCAGATAGGGAAGCTGAAGGTGAGCAGGATTAAATAACCTGTCTATAGTCATGGTGGAGCCACAGTTCACACCCAGGTCCTGTCTCTAGAGCCCATGTCCTAAACACTCTATTCTTCCTCTGTAAGATGAGTTATATATTTTTGCCACTGAGAACAACTCACCTCTCTCAGATATCCATGTAACCCATCTTTTATGGAGTTATAAGAGGACCAAAACTAGAAAGGACTAGAGATCTTCCAGTCTAGCCACTTCCTTGGGCTAGATAGAAGCTGGGATAGAACCCCAGGCTCCCACCACCCAGTACAGGGTCTTAAAGCAGCAGCAGGTAATGTGTTGGCAGATTATAGCCGAGTTTTCCAAGGTCATGGAGGGAAATTTGCAATAAAAAAACCCAACCCTCCTCTTTTACCCAAAGCTGGAAAGCAAATGGAAAAGTGTTAGCCCTTTACATCCACAGCCCACCAGAAGGCAACCACATGTCTGAGCTTTAGCAAACTGAGAACCACAGCTGTTATCCATCCAAGTGGCAGTTCAGCTTCACCAAGGGGCCAGGTGAGCCTTGAAGGTCCCATTCCAATTCCAGCACCTTCCCCCACTGCCCAGGTGGTCCCTCACTTCACACCCCTCCACTCATGTTGTTGCTTCATTCTCCAAAAAGCTTTGCTCCTTAGGAAGACTCTAAGCTATCAGTCATCTATACCCACTTATGAACTGTAGGCCAGTATGTTACTTCCTGGTACATTTGGGCCAGGAAGTAATATATTTTCTTGAATATTAGTTTGAAAGGCTTTGTTTCTATTTCTGTGACCTACAGTATCACATCTGTGTCAATATCAGATGTGATAGAGGACATTTGAATGGGATACAACTATTTTTTAAATTTTTCAATGACAAATTAATGTTTTTACTTTTAAACTATTTTTATTGTGAAATATCCACCACAAATGCAGGAAACTTCATAAGACAAATTCACAAATTTATATTAGGCCAATGCTTGTGTCACTACCACCTGTGTTGAGAGAGAACTTTTATAGTCGTTTAAATGCATTTGTGTCCCCACTCACCTTCTCCACCCCTCAAAAGTAGCCTCAATCCTAAAGTTGAAAAACCAAGTTAAATTTAATGTGCAAGGTTGGCCACCCTTGTGTTCAGTGGTAAGGGAGGAATATAGACAGTGTCTTTTCCAGCTGCAATGTTTTGAGATCCTAATTGGCTCCAGTTCCCCAGTTTGGGGGTAAAACATTTACCTTTGGGTACAGTATATTGGAACTTCCCTGGTGGCTCAGATGCTAAAGCGTCTGTCTATAATGTGGGAGACCCAGGTTCGATCCCTGGGTTGGGAAGATCCTCTGGAGAAGGAAATGGCAATCCACTCCAGTACTATTGCCTGGAAAATCCCATGGACAGAGGAGCCTGGAAGGCTACAGTCCATGGGGTCGCAAAGAGTCGGACACGACTGAGCGACTTCACTTACTTCACTTACAGTATATTGGGCTTCCCTCATAGCTCAGTCAGTAAAGAATCTGCCTGCAATGCGGGAGACCCGGGTTCAATTCCTGGGTCAGGAAGATCCCTTGGAGGAGGAAATGGCAACCCACTCCAATATTCTTGCCTGGAGAATCCCATGGGCAGAGGAGCCTGGCAGGCTACAGTCCATGGGGTTGCAAGAGTCGGGCACGACTTAGCAACTAAACTCCCACCACAGTGTGAGTTATTTTATGCAGCTTTATCCTAATACATGCTGGCCTCGATGCATGCTGCAGACTTACTCAGAAGCACTGAACGTTTGGGAAATCCTCCTTTTCTGAAAGTTGGTATGACAGTTGGATGGTTCCTTTGTTGAACTAAAGCTGTGTTATGCAGCCTTGAATTTGGGCCATTCTAGAGGCAAACCAGGGCTTCCCTGGTGGCTCAGACGGTAAAGAATCTACATGCAATGCAGGAGACTCAGGATCGATCCCTGGGTCAGCAAGATACCCTGGAGAAGGGAATGGCAACCCATTCCAGTATTCTTGTCTGGACAGTTCCATGGACAGAAGAGCTTGGTGGGCTATAGTCCATGAGGTCACAAGGAGTTGGACACGACTGAGTGACTGACACACGCACAGAGTCAAACAAACCCTCAGAGATGAGTTTTCCTCCATCTTGAGCATTCTAAGACTGCTTTTGCTGGTTCTAAAGCAATTCCAAAAGAAGGATTTTAGCCCAGGTAGCTTGTGAGAGTTCAGGTCTGGCATCTGGCCCTCACCTAGGATGCTTTTAAAATGTCTATGAAGCTTCAGTCCTTTTCTCACAGTTTCACCTGAGATACCAGGTGTTCGTTCTATTTTAGTTATTTAAGCTTTTTATTTGGAAACTATTTCAATTGCAGAAAAATTTCAAGAACCATGGTACAAAGAATACCCTACAGCTTTTACACAAATCCAGCTATTGTTCACATTTTGCCTTATGTGCTTTATTATTTTTTTAAGATAGATAAATAGATATAAACACACATACATAAATGACAGAAATATATAGTTACATGTAATATTCTTCTGAACTGTTTGAGGGTAAGTGAATTCTTCATAGTACTTTATTGACTAGAGTATCACTGTGTCTAAAAAGAGGGACTGTTCTGTAGCCTCAGTGCAGTTATCAACTTCAAAACATACAACATCCAAGCATTTAATTAATCAGAAGAAACCACCAAACAGCAGTGGTTTCTTCTCTTCTGTACTCTGAGCAGTAGACTTCCATTCTCATGTGGTGTGTGAATAGCAATCTGCATGTCTGATTGTTTCAATCTTATTAAAACTGCCTTCTCCTGTATCAACAATAGGTAGAAGGTGCATATTGACATTTCTGTTTCCAATCGAATGTTTGTTTACTTTTAGCCTTCATCAGGGTCTCTAAATACATCAGAGAAGTAGTAAAACAAATAGGCCATTCCCAAGTCTTGGAAATGAAAGAGTAAACACCAGTATAATTTAACACTTTCCTGATTTGGTGGGGAAATGGTGCTTTTTTCTGTCTATCGCCCTTAAAGAGGTTGAGCTCTCAGTTAAATGAAATGTCATTCACACCCTCTTGCCCAGCTTCCCCTTGCTGATTGACTTTCACCATGAACTCTGGCAGCTGGGGTAAAATACTGATAAGTGAATGGTGCCTGTTCTCCCTTGATTGTTTTCTAAACTCGGAGGTCACTGTTTGTGACACCTGTCATCAGCTGCATCTCACCCAGCTCCCCACACCCTGCGGGTTTCCTAGAGTTCTTGGCTTCTCCTGCCTAAGAAGCAGACATTCCAAAACATTCCTGAACATTCTGGCTCACAGCTGGAGGCAAGTCTCAGCAGACTTATTTCCCAACCAGAGGCCTCCACTTGGGCTGAGGACAGATGTGAGGATGAGAGTGATTTGGGAAAACTCCGTGCTTGAACCCCTCCCTGAGGGATATGTAACATCCCTGTGCCCCAGGCCTGAGAAAAGAGCATGGCTTTACAGGAATGCTGTGCTTGGAAGTTTCCAGCAGCTGGAAAAATCACATTTCTGGGTTCTGAATCAGAACCATTTCACAGTAAGAATTTTGTCGTATTTCCTCTTTGTTCTTCTCCACCTTAATCTCTCTCATATTGAGTTGCTTTGTCACTCCATTTTCCCTTTGAAAAGCTTTCTTATATAAAAATTTCAAGGGAATACATTACCTTTTTAAAACTCAGTTTAATTGAAGCTGTATTTAAAAACATGTTCTAAGAGTCAGCAAGTGCCTCTTTTCAGCCCCTTTCCAGCCCCCTGAGACCCATTCCTCAGCGCAACCTCTTTAAAGTGTTTTAGCTATTTCTTCTGGTATTGACCTCCATAAAGTTATTGTTTTCCTTTTTGGTCATGCTGCACAACTTGCAGGATCTTAGTTCCATGACAAGGGATCAAACCCATGTCCCCTGAAGTGGAAGTGCAGAGTCCTAACCACTGGATCATAAGGGAATTCTCTTGATCTCCATAATTAGATGCTGATGCTGGACTTCCTCTTAGAGGAATTAGGCCCCCTGGTATCACCCACCTCACTTCCCCTCCCCATCTTCCCAGGAGAGTTATGCATAAAATGGGTTGGAATCTGTGGTCAGACTTTATAGTATTATGATTATTTCAGTGTTATTCACTAGAGAACCATCTATAATGGAATTATGCTTTTCTTATATAGTTTTTTTCCCCCTCAGAGTTAATAATTGCCTTTAAAAATTGCTTAGTTTACTGCATACCTGCTGCATGTTCTTCCCAAATGCCCTTGTAGAGCCATCAAATGCCTACTGGTACCATTTGCCAAATGCTCACAGGCAGCATAATCTCTCAGTTCAGCCCTATCCTGCTGCTTCTGAATCCTCCATCTTCCTGCTCTATCTATGCTTGTCACCATCTAGGCATTCTCCAGGGACTTCACCATGTCTCTTGTATTCTTGTTTTTCTTAGACACCATGTCTACCTCTTTTTTTATATCTNTGCAGAAAAATTTCAAGAACCATGGTACAAAGAATACCCTACAGCTTTTACACAAATCCAGCTATTGTTCACATTTTGCCTTATGTGCTTTATTATTTTTTTAAGATAGATAAGTAGATATAAACACACATACATAAATGACAGAAATATATAGTTACATGTAATATTCTTCTGAACTGTTTGAGGGTAAGTGAATTCTTCATAGTACTTTATTGACTAGAGTATCACTGTGTCTAAAAAGAGGGACTGTTCTGTAGCCTCAGTGCAGTTATCAACTTCAAAACATACAACATCCAAGCATTTAATTAATCAGAAGAAACCACCAAACAGCAGTGGTTTCTTCTCTTCTGTACTCTGAGCAGTAGACTTCCATTCTCATGTGGTGTGTGAATAGCAATCTGCATGTCTGATTGTTTCAGTCTTATTAAAACTGCCTTCTCCTGTATCAACAATAGGTAGAAGGTGCATATTGACATTTCTGTTTCCAATCGAATGTTTGTTTACTTTTAGCCTTCATCAGGGTCTCTAAATACATCAGAGAAGTAGTAAAACAAATAGGCCATTCCCAAGTCTTGGAAATGAAAGAGTAAACACCAGTATAATTTAACACTTTCCTGATTTGGTGGGGAAATGGTGCTTTTTTCTGTCTATCGCCCTTAAAGAGGTTGAGCTCTCAGTTAAATGAAATGTCATTCACACCCTCTTGCCCAGCTTCCCCTTGCTGATTGACTTTCACCATGAACTCTGGCAGCTGGGGTAAAATACTGATAAGTGAATGGTGCCTGTTCTCCCTTGATTGTTTTCTAAACTCGGAGGTCACTGTTTGTGACACCTGTCATCAGCTGCATCTCACCCAGCTCCCCACACCCTGCGGGTTTCCTAGAGTTCTTGGCTTCTCCTGCCTAAGAAGCAGACATTCCAAAACATTCCTGAACATTCTGGCTCACAGCTGGAGGCAAGTCTCAGCAGACTTATTTCCCAACCAGAGGCCTCCACTTGGGCTGAGGACAGATGTGAGGATGAGAGTGATTTGGGAAAACTCCGTGCTTGAACCCCTCCCTGAGGGATATGTAACATCCCTGTGCCCCAGGCCTGAGAAAAGAGCATGGCTTTACAGGAATGCTGTGCTTGGAAGTTTCCAGCAGCTGGAAAAATCACATTTCTGGGTTCTGAATCAGAACCATTTCACAGTAAGAATTTTGTCGTATTTCCTCTTTGTTCTTCTCCACCTTAATCTCTCTCATATTGAGTTGCTTTGTCACTCCATTTTCCCTTTGAAAAGCTTTCTTATATAAAAATTTCAAGGGAATACATTACCTTTTTAAAACTCAGTTTAATTGAAGCTGTATTTAAAAACATGTTCTAAGAGTCAGCAAGTGCCTCTTTTCAGCCCCTTTCCAGCCCCCTGAGACCCATTCCTCAGCGCAACCTCTTTAAAGTGTTTTAGCTATTTCTTCTGGTATTGACCTCCATAAAGTTATTGTTTTCCTTTTTGGTCATGCTGCACAACTTGCAGGATCTTAGTTCCATGACAAGGGATCAAACCCATGTCCCCTGAAGTGGAAGTGCAGAGTCCTAACCACTGGATCATAAGGGAATTCTCTTGATCTCCATAATTAGATGCTGATGCTGGACTTCCTCTTAGAGGAATTAGGCCCCCTGGTATCACCCACCTCACTTCCCCTCCCCATCTTCCCAGGAGAGTTATGCATAAAATGGGTTGGAATCTGTGGTCAGACTTTATAGTATTATGATTATTTCAGTGTTATTCACTAGAGAACCATCTATAATGGAATTATGCTTTTCTTATATAGTTTTTTTCCCCCTCAGAGTTAATAATTGCCTTTAAAAATTGCTTAGTTTACTGCATACCTGCTGCATGTTCTTCCCAAATGCCCTTGTAGAGCCATCAAATGCCTACCGGTACCATTTGCCAAATGCTCACAGGCAGCATAATCTCTCAGTTCAGCCCTATCCTGCTGCTTCTGAATCCTCCATCTTCCTGCTCTATCTATGCTTGTCACCATCTAGGCATTCTCCAGGGACTTCACCATGTCTCTTGTATTCTTATTTTTCTTAGACACCATGTCTACCTCTTTTTTTATATCTTTATATCTATATCTTTATCTGGGGGGAGCACATCCTCCAGCAGCTTTCTGAGAAAGGGTGCACAGGAAGCAAAATTTTTTGAGGCTACATAGATTTGAAAATGAGGTTTTCCTCCTTCAGCCTGAATGATGGTTCGTGGGTATAAAATTTTCAGTTGGAAATGATTTCCCCTCCAAATTCTGAAGGTAACACTCCACCTTCTCCCAGCTTCTGGTGTTGCTAATGAAAAGTCTAGTGCCATTCTGAATCCTTAATGTGACCAGTCTTATCTTTGAAAGTTTATGATATCTCCTGTTTAGCTTCACAGTAACCTGCCCTAGATTTTTATTTCCTTTTCTCCCAATTAGGGCTTCCCTGATAGCTCAGTTGGTAAAGAATCCGCCTGCAATACAGGAGATCCTGGGTTGGGGAGATCCCCTGGAGAATAGATAGGCTACCCACTCCAGTGTTCTTGGGCTTCCCTTGTGGCTCGGCTGGTAAAGAATCCTGCCTGCAATGAGGGAGACCTGGGTTTGATCCCTGGGTTGGGAAGATCTTCTGGAGAAGGGAAAGGCTACCTACTCCAGTATTCTGGCCTGGAGAATTCCCTGGACATTCCATGAGGTTGCAAAGAGTCAGACATGACTGAGTGACTTTCATTTTCACTTTTTACTTTTCTCCCAGTTAACTAACTCTTTCACTTCTTCTTTCTTCCTCCCTCTTTCCCTCCCTCTCTCCTATTCCTCCCTTTTCTTTTGGCCCATTCCTTGAGTTGGCCATTCATTGGAAACTTTCAATCTGAAGATGCCTTTCTTTGATCCTAATATATGTTTATATTCCAAATGATTNCACACACCCACCTTGCATGCAGGATATAACACACACAGACTCATAGACACAGGGAATAGACTTGATAAGCTGATGATTGCCGGAGAGGAGGAAGGTGGGAGGATGATTGATATGAGTGAAGATTAAGAGGCACAAGCTTTCAGCTGTAAAATAAGTCATGAGGATGTAACACACAGAATACAGAATATAGTTTAAAATATTATAACTTTAAGTGGTAACTAGACTTACTGTCAGAGAAGGCAAGGGCACCCCACTCCAGTCCTCTTGGCTGGAAAATCCCATGGATGGAGGAGCCTGGTGGGCTGCAGTCCATGGGGTCACACAGAGTCAGACACGACTGAAGCGACTGAGCGACTTCACTTTCACTTTCATGCATTGGAGAAGGAAATGGCAACCCACTCCAATGTCCTTGCCTGGAGAATCCCAGGGATGGGGGAGCCCGGTGGGCTGCCATCTATGGGGTCGCACAGAGTCAGACACGACTGAAGCGACTCAGCAGCAGCAGCAGAGACTCACTGTAATGATCATCTCCTAATATACGCGCCGAATCACCATGCTGCACACCCGAGATGACTGTAATGCTGAATGTCTTAATACTTGAGTTTTTAACAAATGACATGCAGCACTTCTGTGCAGTGTCAGTGATGCTGACGTGATGCTTCCCGAATTTCCTTCTCCGGGGCAGTCTAGGTGAGCACCGGCCTCTGCAGAAGCTCACACCGGCTCTGGAAGGCAGAAGTGAAGCGGCACCCACTGTTCTCTTAGGGGCAGTGTGCAGTCCCTGGCACTGTGGCAGCTCATTCACTGTTGCTGACCTCTGACCTGGCTGGCTGGCACAGGCAGCCGCCCAGATCCGTAGCTCCTGCAACTGCACTGGTCCTCCCCAGCTTCCCCAGGCCCCGAGCCAGACGTGTGCACGTCTCCACGGTGAAAGACACCAGCTTTTCCCGCAGGCCTGAAGTCTGGCTTTCCCGTAAGCCACGCACTTTATGAAGATTGGAGGCAGCAATAGACAGACATGGGTCCTAATACGAGAGGCGGGCACGGGCTCTAACTCACCTTTGTGGGCGCTCATCTCTCCTCATTGTTATTTGCATCAAGTCTTCCATCCTGATCGTAGATCTGGCTGAATCTCAGAGACTTCCGGCTGAGAACCGGAGGCAGAGACAACAGCCTGCATAGCCCGCCCCACCAGCTCCCAGTCACAGAAGATCCAACTCAGTAATGAATCTCTTATTCTACGTCAAACCTGGCTGATACAACATGGTAGCTGGTAGCTATGTGACGAGGTACTAAAATGAAACTATTTCAGACTCAGCTGTACTTAAGTACCGTCATCCATAAAATTTCAGAGACGAAGTGATAACATGCGGTATCTAGAATAAAGAACAAATGACTCCAAAAATAATGATGCCGTTCTTCTATCTGTAAGCCTTTAAGGCTTTCCCTTGCACTCAGAATAAACTCCACACTCGCTTGTAGAGCACAGAATACAGCAGGGCGGGGCCTCCCCTGAGCCTGCCTCGCGGTTCAGCTTCCCGTCTCTCCCCTCCGGTCCTTCCCCTCCCCTTCCACAGACGCCGACTCTGAGAACACTTCCAGAAAGCCTCTCACACCCTAACACCTGTCTGCTTCCCAGTGGAGCACGCTTGTCCCCCCAACCCTTGGCACAGGGCCTATAATGGGGCACAGTAAACTCTCCACTTATTAAATACAAGATAGAGATGGTGACGGAGAAGGCGATGGCACCCCACTCCAGTACCCTGGCCTGGAAAATCCCACGGACAGAGGAGCCTGGGGGGCTGCAGTCCATGGGGTCACTAGGAGTCAGACACGACTGAGCGACTTCACTTTGACTTTTTACTTTCATGCATTGGAGAAGGAAACGGCAACCCACTCCAGTGTTCTTGCCTGGAGAATCCCAGGGATGGGGGACCCTGGGGGGCTGCCGTCTGTGGGGTCGCACAGAGTCGGACACGACTGACGCGACTTAGCAGCAGCAGCAGCAGCAACAGAGATGGTGAAGATTCCAGTACTCCAGAAACACCGCATCACGGGCGTAACACAGCTGAGGGGCCCAGTCGGCTGCTTCAGACCCTTCGAATGACCTCCAAAAGCCTGAACACATGTCGGTCCAGAGTTACACAAACTGACCTACGTGCTCCAACCTTCTGGACGTCACTGCAGTCTCAACCAGTAGTTCCTTGAGGCCGATTTAATCATACAAGGCCGCCCAGCCAGGTTGAAGGATCCAAATTCTGACCAAGGTAACTAGCGTCTCTGAAAACTTACCGGCAATTTAACTAAAATATCTTATTCTTAAATGGAAAACCAAGGAAAGGACATTCTAGTAAGAAAGATGTTAGTGAAGCAAGAACCTTAAAGAAAGTAAAATATAAGCGTTCCTCGCGGTCAGTCAGCAATAAGGAGCTCAAGCTGCCTGAAATTCACCACAGAAAGTGCTGGGGAATGAGGTGGGGGTCAGACAGGGCCAAGTCAATAGGCGGAGAAATTAGGTTTTTTAATATATAGCATCAAAATATCTTAAACTTTCTTTCAAGTTGATAATGACATTTATTTACAAATCACATTAGTTGCCTTTTAATTTTGATTTCATTTTCCAAAGAATAATTTCCCATTAGAATTATTAAATTAATGCTTCCTGAGTTACTCCCTCTAAATCTAATCTACTCGCAGAGATTGAGTTATCTTTTCAGTACATTAGGCTCAGATACTTTCTTACTTAATTGTCATTTAATGCAAAAAAAAATTAAGTCTATTAGTAAGCAGAAGAAATATGATAGGAGAGTGAAGGCAAGGCTTTATTGTGACATTAGAGCAATAAAGATCAATATGATAGTCTAATTTCAGATACTGTGAATTCTGTTGGAAGGTAAATGTTTACAAAACAGCCCTATACCCTTCAAAGACGGCAGTCCACAGCCTTACCGTGGCATCTTCCAGCGTGCCATCCACACGGCTGCGCCCAAGGAGACAAGCAGCGCTCATCTGGGCCTCCATCAGGGCGGCTGCTGTGATCTGAAAGGACTTTGCGCAGCTATTCCCACATCTGTCTCACTGCCTGCCCAGAACGCCAGCTCCACAGGGCCGGGATCAGGCGTGCTGCTGCTGCTGGCCCGCGCTTTAGCTCTAGCCCCTAGCACAGCATCTCTCACAAGTGACCCAGTAACTAACTGGAGAACAAGAATAAATGACTGATGAGCAATTTTGAGCAGAAAAGTCATTTGGGGGGATTTCAGGTACACTGCCAGCAACCTGAGAGATACGGACAAACTGCTGGAGTCACTGAAAGCTTGGCTTCTAACTTCTGATCACACTGATCAAGTTCAGTTCAGTTCAGTTGCTCAGTCGTGTCCAGCTCTTTGTGAACATCTTGTGAAAGGGAATGGTAAAACAAAAAAAAAAAAAATTGTGTCTGTTTAATTCTCCAATGCTACCTGTGCCTGTACTGGGTTGTCATCCCAGCCAGTGGTACTGGATTGTCATCCCAGCCAGTGGGGCAGAGCTGGGGAAAAGGAGACGGGATGACGCATTGACTCTTGCTACGAGCTCGGCGTCTCTGGTGGCAAGTCACAGAAACCCAGGGGCCGACTTAAAGAAGGCGGACTTGAGCTACCAAAGCAAAAATAAACAGATACCTCTATTGGGACTTTGACTGGAAGACAATTATAGACCAGTTCGAGGATATCTACTTTATTGAAAGTGAAAGTGAAGTCGCTCAGTCGTGTCCGACTCTTTGCAACCCGTGGACTGTAGCCCACCAGGCTCCTCTGTCCATGGGATTCTCCAGGCAAGAATATTGGAATGGGTTACCATTTCCTTCTCCAGGGGATCTTCCCGACTCAGGGATCGAACTCGGTCTCCCGCGTTGCAGGCAGACGCTTTGACCTCTGAGCCACATTGAAACTCTTATCTATAAGAATTTGTTCTCTTTTAATTACATTGNTTCTCCAGGGGATCTTCCCAACTCAGGGATCGAACTCGGTCTCCCGCGTTGCAGGCAGACGCTTTGACCTCTGAGCCACATTGAAACTCTTATCTATAAGAATTTGTTCTCTTTTAATTACATTGAAGCATTCACTGAAACATTCATGAATATATGTTTCATTCAGTGGATACACTCACTGAAACATTACATATGTTTCAATGAGTTTTTTATATTTTTCCTCATAAAGGTATTGCATGTCTGTTAGATTTACTTCTAGACTTTTCTATACACATATTCACACGACTGTGTCAATATTTAAGTAATATAATTTAAAAATTATATTTTCTAAGTGGTTATTTGATGCATACATGAAAATTAAATTGGACAATGTACAATGATTTTATAACAGCCTACATCATCCAGCCACAGATGTGTGACAAACCAGCCCAGAGCTCACTGGCCGCGCTCCTGGGCGTCTCTTGGGAGAAGCGAAGATAGATACAGTCTCTCGTGCCCATGAGACGTGAGCTGTCTGGCCCGTTATCTTGCACAGAGCGTAAATCTGAGGAGCTGGGGGGAGGGCTAGTCACACGACTCGATCCTCGGCCCCGTTCAGAGTGATCGGCAGGTGGGACCTGCCGCCAGCCCCTCCCCGGACCGGCGCAGAGGCAGGGCCGCTTCAGTGAGCGGAGAATGCCAGCATCGACCCCGTGACTTCTGAGGCTGGATCCTAAAAGCTGCTGCCGCTTCTGCCAGGCTCACGGGAATTATTTTCACACCGAGAGCTCTGCACCACCCTGTAGGCAACCCAGCCACCAACCACCCAAAAGCCTCCGTGCTGTGAGGAAGCCGAGACCCATGGAAAGACCACACAGAGGAAATCCACCTGAGAAACCCAGCCAAGGCCCCAGCCAGCAGCTAGCACCAACATCCAGACGTGCAAGGAAAGAAGCCATCTTTGGAAATGGACCTTCTCTCTCGGCCATTTCCCAGCGACCACAAAGCGAAGCATCAGTCACCTCCATGCCCTTATTGAACCGCCAACCCAAAGGACTCAGGGGCATGAGAGTGTTTGCTATTTTAAGTTATTTGGGGCTGGATCCTACACAGCAAGTGGAACAGCTGCTATTGTGTTTATCTGCTGCTAAGTCATGTTCAATTCTTTGCAACCACACGGACTGTCGCCCACCAGGCTCCTCTGTCCTCGGGATTTCTCAGGCCAGAACACTGGAGTGGGTTGCCATTTCCTTCTCCAGGGGATGGTCCCAGGGGTGAAACCTGCATCTCTTTCATTGGCAGACGGATTCTTTCCTGCTGAGCCACCAGGTGGGACAGGAGGTTAGCCAAATCCTCCTGAGACCTTCAGCAACTGGGAACCGAGAGCCTTGTTTCTAAATTCACTGCAAAGCGAACCGTATCAGAGCAAAGCTCTGAGAATGCTGGCATCCAAAGCCCAGCCTGCTTGCTTGAAACCGAGAGGATTCGTTTGCTCTGGAAATGATGCATGACCCTGAATCAGTCTCTGCTGCATGGGGCTAAGTGGTGTGTGGCGGGGGTGTCTCTGTTTTCCTATGGAAAGGTCGTAAGTCCTTGCCAGGTTTTCGGGGTTTTTTTACTTTATTTTGCTTTACAATACTGTATTGGTTTTGCCATACTTGACATGAATCAGCCACGGGTGTACATGAGTTCCCAATCCTGAACCCCCCTCCCACCTCCCACCCCATATCATCTCTCTGGATCATCCCCGTTGTACCAGCCCCAAGCATCCTGTATCCTGTATCAAACATAGACTGGTTTGTTTCTTACCTGATAGTATACATGTTTCAATGCCATTCTTCCAAATCATCCCACCCTCTCCCTCTCCCACAGAGTACAGAATGAAGTAAGCCAGAAAGAAAAACACCAATACAGCATACTAACACATATATATGGAATTTAGAAAGATGGTAACGATAACCCTCTATGCAAGACAGCAGAAGAAACACAGATGTATAGAGCGGACTTGCCAGGTGTTTTTGAGTGCAGGATCAAGGGAGCTGGCAGACAGCCGTGCCCGCTGCGTCTCTGAGGAACTGACCCAGCCAGATTTCAAAGTGAGCCTGATTCTGTTACTCTAGCTTTATTTTGTGTTTTCTGAAAGGATGCTTTGCTCAGCTGCTTTTATAATATTCTTTTTTAACTAGGACAACTAGAGAAAGAAACAAATCGGGGGAGGGAGGAAGTGTTGAAAACACCCACTGTGTTGAATAATTGACTATTTCCCCAAATACAATTCTGCCGACAGAAGCTGGACCAAGCTCAAGTCTTCCAGGGTCTTCTGTGTTCTCGTGTGGACTGCTCCTTTTCAGTCCCTAAAGCAGGATTCTTCCAGCTCCTTCTCTGACTATAATGAAGAAAAAATGCCCACAGGCCTTCCTGTACATTTCCCGCTTTCAGAGGAGTTGCTCAGAATATCACCCCAGTCAATTCAGAAGACTTTCTTTAAAGTGATCGTACTTCCAACCTGAGTAATTCACACAACTATAAAAGCCCAGCTCCCCATAAAAGATGATTACATGCTAAAAAGACATTTGATTGTAAAATTCTGAGCAACTCAGAATTGGCTTACGGAAAGAAGCCAATGAACCCTTTGAGGGAAAATGACTTTTCATCTTTTCCGGAAATTGTTTGTTCTCACTTTGGAAGGAAGAGGGAAGTATCTCGGCTTCACAGTTTGAGGGACTTCACCTTGGAGCAAGAATTCCAGCTGTCAGAATCCCAAGACAGGAGCACTAATCCGCAGCCTCTCCGTGGGAGACAGAAGCATTCCCACACGAGACAGGGCACCAGTTCTGTGAAGCCTGGCGACAACCACTGCTGCCTCTTTCTGGAATAAAAGGCCATTTTAAGATTTTTAGAAGTCCTCCTATTTGTAAAAATCAAACCCAGGTCACTTCTTTAAAAAGGAAGGTGCCAGCAGCCTACAGTTCTGCTTTCCACGCCATTCAAATCTCACAGAAAGATGTTCTGGTGGGGGAATTATTACAGAAGGAGCTGTAGTACTAGGAAACTCGGACTCTGAGAGATGGTGATTCTAGGTGGTTGCTCGTCTCCAGAGATATTCCCAGCAGTCTCTGCCCCACTGTCTGCACTCACCACTCCCTCAGCAAAGGTGGAGCTCACAGCATCGCCCATGATTCTTCACTGGGTTTTCTATTGCTTTGACCAGTTGAATGATGAGGAAGTGGGTTCTTAGACATCTCAGACTTCTGACTCCTTCAAGGACCCTTGAAAGTCAGTGAAGCATGCTTTCTTTTCTAAGGTTTATGGAGCATTTATTGCACGTCAGACACTGAGGATCCAGTAATGAATTATGAATACTGCCTTACAAGAGCCCACGTTCTAGAAGACACATATGAAACCTCTGAGCTTGGTCCCAGAGAACGCTTTGAGAAAAACTGATAATGATCAATGTGGGCTATCAGATGCTGATGGTCTATGAGGCATAAGTCTTGACTTCAGTGTGGTTTTTAATTAATTCGCGTATCCACAGCCGCTCGGGGCCCTGTGGCTGTGTGGGGGCTTGCTCCGGCTGCAGGGAGCAGGGGCTGCCGCATGCAGCGGTGCACAGGCTTCTCTCGGCAGCGCTCTCCCTTGTCGCAAAGCACAGGCTCTCGGCGCAGCGGCTTCCGGAGTTGTGGGCTCGGCTGCTCTGAATCATGTGGAATCGTCCCAGACCAGGAAGCAAGCCTGCGTCCCCCTGCACAGGCAAGTGGAGTCCCTTCCACTGCACCACCTGGGAAGTCCTGTGTGATTTTAACCTACTGTAAGATCTAGGACTAACACACAAAAATACATCAAGAATACTGACTATTATATTCCAAACTCTACAAATGCTGCCCAAGAAATAGAAAAACTGGAAAATGTGGTGTGGAGTAGTCCTCCAATGCATGGCAGAGGTGAGAATGAGTCAGGCTTCAGTGAGACTAGTCACTTTTGCAGAGGCAATGTGATCGGGGCAGCTGATGGGAAAAAATCTTAAGCAGAGTGATAACAAGAGCAGTATTGTGGACAGAACTTTCTGCCGCGGTGGAAATATTCTGCCTGTGCTAACCACCGCACTAGCCCCTGGCCACATGTTGCTGTAGCACTCTTGACGTGCAGTCAGTGTAACTGAGAATGAAATTTCAATTTATCTAATTTTAATCAATTTAAAGAATTTAAATGTTGAGGCCAGTGGTTACCATGTTGTACGACATACGCCCAAAGAACTTGGGGAAGATCAATCGTGATTTTTTTTCTATTACTTTCAGTGACATCATCCAAGCTCAGTTAAGTATTAAGACTACTTTACCCAGGATACCCACCCCAAAGTATAAAACAAAACAGTGTCAAAATACAGTCTTCCCCTGTGACGTAATTCCAGGGCAACTTCATGAGCTGCCCAAGTTTTACTCCTTTCTGCACATCCTTACTTTGGGTTTATCTGGACCAGTGGTTTCTTCCTTTCAATGGATTGTTTTCTATAAAATCCACAGAAAAAAATGGAATATTTTAAGCCAGCAATGAAGAAGAAATGATGGAAGGTGCATTTACCAGAAAGCTTTTAGCGTGCATCAGTTTCCTTGGTTACAGGTAACAGAGAAAAGAGAACAGGGCAAAAAAAATGACATTTGAAGCACAATTTGCTGGAACGAGAGACCAGACAAAGGAGTCAAAGCTCAGGGTAACAGGCCACTGGCAAAGCAAAGTGGGAAAATGCAGCCATCCCGGAAGCGACCTCGCTCAGTCGTGCCCGACTCTCTGCGGGCCCGTGGACTGTGGCCTATCAGGTTCCTCTGTCCACGGGATTTTCCAGGCAAGAGTGCTGGAGTGGATTGCCATTTCCTTCTCCAGGGGATCTGCCCCACCCAGGAATTGAACCCGGGTCTCCTGCATTGCAGGCAGATACTTTAACGTCTGAGCCACCAGGGAAGCCCCCAAATTATCCTGGTAGTTAAAGGCAAAATGACATCTCTCACCTGGAAACAGCCAGATAATTCCAACGAAAGGACTTTTTTTTTTTTTTTTTTTTTTT
>SJYW01002690.1:58600-100093 GCA_006410735.1 Raphicerus campestris
GCATTGCAGGCAGATACTTTAACGTCTGAGCCACCAGGGAAGCCCCCAAATTATCCTGGTAGTTAAAGGCAAAATGACATCTCTCACCTGGAAACAGCCAGATAATTCCAACGAAAGGATTTTTTTTTTTTTTTTTTTTTTTTGGTTGTCGTGTTCCGTTGAGTTAAGCTGATAATTGCCAGGGTTGATTTTCTCAATGTACCCTTCAGCATAGCTATAGATGAGAAAGTGCGGACAGACCTCTCAGGAGCCGGAGCCTGCCTGTGATGGAGACGGAATCCCCCCCTCGGGGAGCTAAATCAAGGTCAGAGAGGCAGACAGAAAGGGATGCAGTAGCCGTGGATCCAGAAGCCCTGGGAATATCAGAGGAGACAGCTATGTGTGCGTTTTTTCCAAGACGTTTTCAGTGACGCGTCATCCCCAGGTGTGCACCCTGGGCTTAAGGAAGAGACAGTGGGGAGGAGGAAGCTGTGATTCTGGGAGAAGCGCAGCTCGGCGCGCAGGCTGGGGCAAGTCTGCTGTCGGGTGGTCCTATTCTCTCACAGCAGACGGAAGAGAAAGTCTGATTAGAAGACAGTAAACGCGCACGTGCACGCCCTGGCGCAGGGAGGGGTCCCCGGGGGAAGGTGTATCCGTTAGACTCGTTAGTGAGGTGCAGAAATAAGCCAAACAGCAAGAAGAAACCTCCAGAATGTTTAGATGTGTTGCCTAGGACCCTAAATGTCGCCTCTCTGCACAGGCACAGTGAATCTGGAAAATCAGAGTCGGCGTTCTAGTATATTCCACTAGGGGAAACGCTCACCAGGCGAGTTAGCCCCGTGTAGGACAGGCAGCTGGGGCTGGCTCTGCCCTTAGCCGGTTAAAAGGTGGAAAGAGTGGAGCAAGGCGCTCTAAGCGCGCGTTAGCCACAAAGGAATCCCCCATGCTGTTCAGCACATTGTGCGGAGCAGTCAGATTTCCAGAAATAGACTCACCCAAATCCCCTCTGTGTATTTTCCAGAGCTGAATCTGAACTTCCCAGGGGCTTGGCTTTTTTTTTTTTTTTTTCCACTCTTCTTTTCATAGATGATTGAATTTCCTGCTGCTGCTTTCAGATCAGATGTTATTTTGAGCACAACTCAAAGAAAGCCATCCATACACACTGAGAAGCAGGAGGAGGCGGAAAAGCTCAGCTTCATTCCTGATTAAGCGAAGAAGCGCCTCAGGGGGTGGAGGAGAGGGGAGACACTAAGGGCCCCGAGGCCACTGAAAATTACACGCGTTTGATGACGCGGGGCGATGCCGGCCGATGCGCGGCGTCTGCTGGGTTTTAAAGATGCATTTATAGTTTTAACTTTCCAGAGCCGTTGTTCACNCTGAGAAGCAGGAGGAGGCGGAAAAGCTCAGCTTCATTCCTGATTAAGCGAAGAAACGCCTCAGGGGGTGGGGGAGAGGGGAGACACTAAGGGCCCCGAGGCCACTGAAAATTACACGCGTTTGATGACGCGGGCGATGCCGGCCGATGCGCGGCGTCTGCTGGGTTTTAAAGATGCATTTATAGTTTTAACTTTCCAGAGCCGTTGTTCACATGTGCGACCATCACCAGCGGTTCATGTCATCACTATACCTTGAAATTTAAACGATTAACAATAGAAACTGTAAAAACTCACAGTGGAAAAACATCATTTGATGTAATTGTGCTTGTGGTTAAAACCTGAGTTAACCTTCTCCCAGGAGCAGAACAAGTCTCCAGCCCTAGTTCATAAGCCAGCCCCAAACTGCTTCCTGCCAAGCTCCTTCATGTCCTCCCTCTCACCTGACAGGAGATATTTGCTGAGCCTGAGACCCTCTGCAAAACCATCTGCCTAATCGTCTCGTTTAATTTTCATAATTACACTATGAGGGAAAAGTCAGGCTCAGGCAGATATAACCTGCAGGCAGGTCTGATCGACTAGATCAGATCTGTCTGACTAGAAAGCTGACAGCCCAGAGTTTTCTGCTTGACCATAAGGAGAGAGACTCCTTTATTTTAAATTCAAATGTTTGCAGATTTGAATGTAAGAAACTTAAGCAGGAAAAACCTGGTGTCAAACACTCCGAGTCATCATTATCTTATTGTTGGCTCCAAGGGGTATTGGAAAAACAATGTAATTTTAATTTACTCACCAGGGACTACATAACGAAATGTGTTGGTGTCTTGAGCCTGCTGAAGTGGAGTTGAAATTACTTTTGTCTCTTTCCCTTCCCTGAGAGTCTAATTCATCAGCAGGCACCAGGGACAGCGCCCACACACTGAGCACAGCTTCTCAGCTGGGCTGCTCCCTCCAAGCTCCTGAGCCAGGATCCCAGGCAAAGATCCTGTGCTCAAGGGCAAAATAACAAAAGCAACCACAAAAGGAAAAAACCACAGCCGCCAACCCACACATCCGTTTCTAAGGGCTAAAATCAAATGAGGTGAGCAGCAGAGAATGAGATTCATATATTGAGATCTAGTTTTTAAAATACATATGCGCATATTCATCGACATTTATACCCCAGTGAAAACACTTGAGGCCAGACTGAAGAGTCTTTAAACAACTGGAAAGTGTTCAGGCCCAAAGCATGCACCTACTGTCACAACCTGCCTTAGCTTCCGGAAAAGCCTGTGGACATTAAATTTCATAGAAACGTAAGCCCCACTTTTCTCTTTGGCATTTCTTGGTAGCAGGGTGGTAGAATCAAGATTAAAGAAGACAATTGTCTTGTTCTGAACCACCCTTTAGAGATGAAATGTGACATTAAAATATTGTTATACACGAGATGGGGAGGTTTGGGAAAAATTTTTATCTTTATCATCTTTACTGATCTCTGTTTTCTATTTTTAATGACTGTCATGTATGAATATAGTTTATAGGTTGTTTTATAAAATATAAAAGTTAAAGTCTGCATGTAAAAAAATAAACAGAAAGAAATCTGATATGCTCCTATAACTTCAGCAACAGCTAGGAGACAAAAGCCTTAAGACTTCATAGGGTTCATATTCTCAAGCTCCTTTATCTTTAGGAATTAAAAGTTCAGGCATCAATAAAATGTGGTGGAAATCCCCCTGGAGCAGAAAGCAAACTAGATTCTAAACTCCAACAAGTCCATCCAGTGATGGGATGACCTTGGGCAGATCATTTAACTTCTCCAACTCTTGATTCACATTTATAAGAGGAAAATAAACTGGATACACCCCAAAGACGTCTTGCAGTTCTAACTGTGCTCAAAATCCAATACAATAAGCTATATTTAAGCTGTAATGAATGCTGCTTTTGGAGGTAATTAGATATCTTTGGAGGACTGCAAGATGGTGAATGGATGCCTGCTTCTCTCCAGGGATATTATTCCTCCATCTGTCAGTTCCCCTGAGCCAAGGCAATATTCATTAGTCCTTTCCTGAATTTGCTCCTGTCTCTTTTATTGCACATATAATTTGAAAATGATGTACACTCTCCTATTCCTTGTTGGTATCAAGGCACCATTATTCTCTGTCCTCTCACCATCTCTACAGTCAAAAGGACACACCCTTAACCTGTTTGAAAACACCACAGAATCTCAAGAAAAACTCAGACACAGTGGTTAGATGGAATGTCCCAGTAATGGCAAACACCTGGTAGACGGCATTTCTATATGGGCTGCCCAGGAAAGGCTTCTTTGAAGAAGAGAGATTTGAATTAAGATGTGCTGGATATGGAATTAGATATGAGAAAAGCAAGGAAAAAATTTCCAGGAGAAAGAAACAGCATGCACAAAGGTCCTTAGATGAGAAAGAGACTGCCATAGCCCAGGACTCGGAAATGAGAAAGAGACTGCTATAGCCCAGGGCTCGGAGATGAGAGAGAGACTGCCATAGCCCAGGGCTCGGAGATGAGAAAGAGACTGCTATACCCCAGGACTCAGAGATGAGAAAGGGACTGCTATAGCCCAGGGCTCAGAGATGAGAAAGAGACTGCTATAGCCCAGGACTCAGAGATGAGAAAGGGACTGCCATAGCCCAGGGCTCAGAGATGAGAGACTGCCATAGCCCAGGGCTCGGAGATGAGAAAGAGACTGCTATACCCCAGGGCTCAGAGAAAACCATAGAGAAGCGCACAGAACAGACTTGGAGAGTCGGCAAGGCTGGTTCACCCAGCGCACAGCAGGCTGTGCTAAGGTGTGCTGCACAGCAGAGGGGCATAGCATTTCCTACTCTGAGTTTTTGGAAGAAAACATCTTCTGGCTGCTGTATGGGAAATAGATGTTGAGAGGGTGCGGTGGCAAGAGCAAATGTGGGGAAACTGTGGAAAGAGTATGGGGAGGGTTGATGAACCATAACGGCAGCAATGCGCAAGGGCAAAGTGGAGGAGCTGGAAAAGAGACAACAGAACTTGCTAGCGGATGAGACAAGGTGGGAGGCAGGGGTGGTTGAGAGAAGCAGTAGTGGCCCCTCAGGCTCTGACTCAAGTAACAGAGACGCAGGAAAGTTTAATGTGATGGGAAACGCTAGGAGAAAAGCAAGCTCATTTTGTGAAAGCAAGACTATTTGTGTACAGATAATAATTAAACAGATGGAAATAGATGGGTTGACCTAGACAGAGAATATGGACAGAAGACAGCGGAGGACTTGGGACCAATACCAAGGGATTGTAACGTGTACAACGGAGTGAAGAGGAAGAAAGAGGCAACGGGAGACCGAGAGGATGCTGCCCCAGGAGCAGAGAATTCTCGAGAGGGAGAAAATAATGGACTGACCCTAACATTACTCAGAAGTCTGATGAAGTGAGACCTGAAAAGTGACCCTGCGGGCGGCAACATGGGAGCCATCAGCGGCCTGTACAGCCACCGAGGCTTTCTCAGTTCTTAAGCACATCTCTAACGGCATGTTAGGAATTCAATTCCATTGTAGAGAGGAACAAGTGGAAGGCGAGAAAGCAGAGGTACACACAAATAAGCTTCTTGCACGCCTTCCAGTTTTGACTAGGAACTGTGTGAAATAACACTAGAGTCATTGCAGGAACGAGCTTGCAGGGAACTCCCCCTCCCGACGTGAGGTCAGCCCAGCTCCACCTTCTCAGGCGTTCTCCGCATGGGCAAGCAACACTCTGGCCAGCACAAACGACACTGTGCACCCGGCTCTGAGCCTTCCTTCTTTCACTTAAAATCCTCTTAGGGAGATGCATATAATGGGAAATACTTCGAAGCACATTTTAGGCCCTGGGTTCTTGTTCATGAAACCAGTCTCCCTGGTGTGAAGTTATCATCTGTCAGGATGCAATAACAGTCTCGAGGCATCAGACGGGTACAGAAGTTGTGAGCTGTGATGGACGTCATCCTGACCATGCTGATGAAAAGACAGCAGGCTCAACTGGCCAGCATTCTGTCAGCGGTGCTCAGGCCGTCATACTACCTATCTTCAAGAAGACTAGCGTTCATGGTTTTGATCCTAAAGCACTACAAACTTTCTCACACATCTGCAGAGCTAAATTAAATATGCTATTTGATATAGCTTTAATTTTTTACTTTAAACATTTTGAACGTCTACAAGTCAAAGAGGTTATGATTTTTCTTATAATATAATATCATGGATATTATATATGAGATCTCTGCTAAACAATTTATTTGATTAACCAGAATATATCTTTTTAAAAATTTTTTGTTGTAATTGTTCTATAATGCTGTGTTAATTTCTGATGTATAGCAAAAGGAATTCATCCTATGTGTATATATATATATATATATATATATATATATATTTCCTTTTTTTTTACTTCCCTCCTGTTTAGGGCACCAAGGAGCATTAAGTAGAGTTCGCTGTGCTCCACAGCAGGTTCTTATTAGTTATCTATTTAATACATGTCTGCTTTATTGACTGTGCCAAAGCCTTTGACTGTGTGGATCACAATCAACTGTGGAAAATTCTGAAAGAGATGGGAATACCAGACCACCTGACCTGCCCCTTGAGATACCTGTATGCAGGTCAGGAAGCAGCTGTTGGAACTGGACATGGAACAACAGACTGGTTCCAAATAGGAAAAGGAGTTCGTCAAGGCTGTATATTGTCACCCTGCTTATTTAACTTCTATGCAAAGTACATCATGAGAAACGCTGCACTGGAAGAAACACAAGCTGGAATCAAGATTGGTGGGAGAAATATCAATAACCTCAGATATGCAGATAACACCACCCTTATGGCAGAAAGAGAAGAGGAACTCAAAAGCCTCTTGATGAAAGTGAAAGAGGAGAGTGAAAAAGTTGGCTTAAAGCTCAACATTCAGAAAACAAAGATCATGGCATCCGGTCCCATCACTTCATGGGAAATAGATGGTGAGACAGTGGAAACAGTGTCAGACTTCATTTTTTTGAGCTCCAAAATCACTGCAGATGGTGACTGCAGCCATGAAATTAAAAGACGCTTACTCCTTGGAAGAAAAGTTATGACCAACCTAGACAGCATATTCAAAAGCAGAAACATTACTTTGCCAACAAAGGTCCGTCTAGTCAAGGCTATGGTTTTTCCTGTGGTCATGTATGGATGTGAGAGTTGGACTATAAAGAAAGCTGAGCGCCAAAGAATTGATGCTTTTGACCTGTGGTGTTGGAGAAGACTCTTGAGAGTCCCTTGGACTGCAAGGAGATCCAACCAGTCCATTCTGAAGGAGATCAGCCCTGGGATTTCTTTGGAAGGAATGATGCTGAAGCTGAAACTCCAGTACTTTGGCCACCTCATGTGAAGAGTTGACTCATTGGAAAAGACTCTGATGCTGGGAGGGATTGGGGGCAGGAGGAGAAGGGGACGACCGAGGATGAGATGGCTGGATGGCATCACAGACTCGATGAACATGAATCTGAGTGAGCTCCAGGAGATGGTGATGGACAGGGAGGCCTGGCGTGCTGCAATTCATGGGGTTGCAAAGAGTCGGACAGCAACTGAACTGAAGTGAACTGAACTGAACTGAACTGAGGGTATACAGGTCAATCCCAGTCTCCATATTTTCCCCTTTGGTATCCAAACGTTTGTTCTGTACATCTGTGTCTCTCTTTCTGCTTTGCCAATAAGATCATCCATACTATTTTTTTCGATTCCACATAAATGTGTTAATATACAATATTTGTTTTTCTCTTTCTGACTTCACTCTGTATGATAGAGTATCTCTTTATGACTAGAAAAGAAAAAATAAAACCAATTTTATGTGTGAAAACTGTGACAATACTACAATGTGGCCCCAGTTTTTTGGTACTTCTCTCAAAGAGAAGCCACTTGGGGCTTCCCAGGTGGTGCTAGTGGTAAAGAATCCACCTGCCAATGCAGGAGACCCTGGTTTGATCCCTGAGTCTGGAAGAGCCCCTGGAGGAGGGCACAGCAACCCACTCCAATATTCTTGCCGGGAGAATCCCGTGCACAGAGGAACCTGGTGGGCTGCAGCCCACAGTGTTGCAGAGCTGGACACAGCTGAGCCCACACGCGCGCCCCTCAGGAGAGTCTCATGTGTGTGCGTTCCTGCCCCCAGTCTGCACGGGCTGTGACTGCCTTGACCATTAAACTGTGGTGGGCCCCCGATCCGTGTTTAAGGCCTGTGTTTACTTCTTCCTTTTGAAAGCAAGCACAGGGTTTCTGGAGGAGAGGCAGTCTGCTGTGCTGCTCAATCACCAAGCCCCTCCCCTTCTGAGAGCAGGGTGACTCACACAGGTGGCCGCACCTGCCTTTGCCGTCTGAAGGTGGCCTCCCCACAACTATGAGGCACCTGAAAATGTAGGCCAGGACGCGCGAGCGCAGACCCCTGAACCACCTCCATGTGTGGGTGGAACCATCCTGCTGTTGCCACGTGAGGAAGCCAGGCCACCCAGAAGCACCTCGTGCAGACACCCCCGCTGCGGTCCCCACTGAGTCACTCCGGCCTGGGCACCAGGCAGATGAGGACAGAAGCCTCCAGAGAATCCCAGCCACCGTCTATCCAGCCACCTCAAGCCTTTTAACCTTCCCAGCTGAGGCCCCAAGCATCGCGGACCAGAGCCACTCCATCTCAGCTAAGCCCTGCCTGAATTTCTGACTATAGCATCTGAGAGCAAAATAAAAATAGTTGCTTTAAGCTGCTCAGTTGTTCCGAGGAATTTTTAATGGAGAAATAGCAACTGAAATAACAGTTTTAAACAACCAAGTGAGCCACGATCAGTAAAATTGTGGTGGGATCTTCAAAACAAGCAAAGACACAGAATCTTTGCTCTCAGACTGAAAGAGGTGGCTTACAGGGACAACTGTCAGAATAAGCTGACACAGCAGTGTTACTCGTGAGTGCACAGCTGTAGGCGCCTTCCCAGAAGGCAGTGCTTTTTGGCTGGAATTTGTTGGAAGTAAGGAAGAGGTTGTGAAGCTCAGAAAATGTAAAGCTGCTTTCTCCACTGGGAAAGCAGTGACGCCGTGTTCTTCCTGATCTCTAATGAGACACTCCTGCCTCTGTGAGGAGAGCAGTAAGAAGACAGCTGTTCTATAAATAACTGGGATTTGAGGAGATGTTTTTATGACCGTTTAAAATTAAAATGCATAGTACATTAGCAAGTGCGTGTTATGCAGAATTATGTACGGATATATTGGAGAAAATCAATTCAAAACACGATTATAAATCTCCAAAATTATTGGTTGATAATGTTTTGTCAATATTTTGCCCAGGGATAAAAGCAGAGGTTTTCAAAACGCATGCATACTTAAATACACACACACAACATATGTACTGAAATGCATCCTTAATAACACACTATATGTTATATTCTTCTATTATATATAAGTATCATATATAAAATATATATGCATGCATATACACAGAAGTGGAGGCAGAAATAAACAGACCAAAATATTACTGACAATCTCTTGGTTCTGTCATTCCAGGTGATTATTTTGTTCTTGCTCTGTAATAAGGAAAAATAAATCTTTTTGAAATTTATTTTTAAATTTTAAATGAAATATAATGATTTACAATGTATAATTTTTAGGTATACAGCAAAGTAATACAGTTATATACTGCCAGGGTCCAGCCTGGGTGGATCCAGGGTAATTCAAAAGGGAGGTGGAGTAGGCGTCCTAGGAAAAAACTTATTTAATTACAGATATAGAGAGAGATTAGAAGTGGATAGTGTAGTAGGAAAATTAGTGGAGAAAAAGAGGCTGAATAACTTGGTTTACGTGGAATACCAATCACCACCTACATAGGCCACAGGCGTCTTTCCATTCTCCCGAAGGAGAAGAGGCATTGAGGCCTCCCCAGTCCGATCTTAGAAGCCCAGGCAAAATTAGAAGGCTTGGTGATTACCCACATTCCAGATGGGAATTCAGCCAGAAGGGGAAAGAAAGAATGACAGGGGGAATCAGTCTTTCCAGAAACTGATCTGATTTCTTTATTTTTCATGTTTGCTTATATACTTTTTGTTATACATAGGGATGAATACAGAGTCAAGCGGGGGTCAGCAGACCTGACCCTTGTAAAAATCAGGTGCTTCATATAAATGTATACAAAGGTCTTATGGGTTTTACATCATCTTCTGGCCATGAGGCCTGCTGACATTTTATGACCCCTTATTTCTGATAACGGTCAGTCAACCAGAAAACTTATTTTTTCCAGGGGTTGTTTTCTTCTTAAACCAGGCGCCACCCTCCAAATAAAGTTGCATTCCTATAGGATGAGGGTGTAGTGAGTTACAACTAAGAAAGAAATTTACTNACCCCTTATTTCTGATAACGGTCAGTCAACCAGAAAACTTATTTTTTCCAGGGGTTGTTTTCTTCTTAAACCAGGCGCCACCCTCCAAATAAAGTTGCATTCCTATAGGATGAGGGTGTAGTGAGTTACAACTAAGAAAGAAATTTACTTAGCCTAAGGTTAACATGATTAATCTTAAAGGTTAATACTTATTTCTCCTATATGTTAGTTATATTCATTATAAGGGCAGGGAATATGGAGATTTAGCAGCAAACATCAGCCCAACAAATGAAAACCCTTCACCAATGTTCCCTTTAAGATCTATTTAGTCTTAAGATAGTGATAAAGTTACATTTTTACATAGCAAGGACACAGTGATTAATAACAAAGTACAGTGATCTATTACAAAAGAGAAAATTCATTAACTCAAAAAGTCTAGTATTGTTAACCTCTAAAACTACTATATTTCCTTTTCTACATTCCAAATACATTGATTAATATATTCCCAGGTGAAGGATATGGAGGCCTGGCGGCAATCATTGACTCAACAGCAAGAAAAGCCTGATGCTAATTAAGGCTTTCAAAATACTCCAAACTCTCTGTGCTGTTTATGGTTGAGAGGTTGTCACACAAGCTAGTCTGTCAGCAGAGAGGTTTGACCTGAGACACCCTTGTCACACCCAGGGCAGGGAATTAGCAGTAATTATTGGCACAACAAATGAAAAAATCCTTCACCAATATAATTTCTAATCAACCCACTATACTATACTAATAATCTTCTAACTTCTCAAAAGAGTTTGTATTTAGAAAGTTTTAAAGCATCTCGTGCCTCTCATGGTTGGGAGGCTATAAAAATCACATGTGGCCAGTTGAACCTGCTCAGGTAGGCTAGAGAAACTTCAGAGGAGTTTGTAAGTTGAAACACTCTTGTCACGCCTAGGAATTTTTATTAGCTGGAGCTGCAAGTTAACTCCTTCTCCGAAAGAAATGGTGATGGGGGAGAGCCTCCCGTAAAGTCAGAGGTGTAGGTGAGAGCATAAAACAGACTCTGGTTTTGGGGGTAGATGCTCGGGAACATGGGGTTTCCTGAGGCTCGAGCTTGCCGAAGCCTCCTTCCTCATGACCTTTGCCATGGGCGGAGTTCCTCACGCTGGCTCCCGGCAATTTACAAATATATTTATATTCCTTTTTTGCATTCTCTTCTATTACAGGTTATTACAAGACACTGAGTGTAGCTCCTTGTGCTATACAGTAGGTCTCTGTTGTTTATTTTATATATAATAGTATGCATATTTTAATCCCAAGCTCCTAGTTTATCCCTCCCACCTCTCTCTTAGTAACCACAAATTTGGTTTCTGTGTCTTGAGTCAATTTCTGTTTGCAAATAAGTTAATTTGCATCATTTTTTAGATTCCACTTACAAGCAACATCATAGGATATTTGGCTTGCTTACTTTATTTAGTTTGTTAATCTCCAGGTCCACCCATGTTGCTGCAAATGACATTATTTCCTTTCTTGTATATAAAGAGTAATATTGCTTTATATATATGCCTATCTATGCGTACACCGTATCTTCATCCATTCCTCTGTCAGTGGACACTTACACTGGTCCGTGCATTGCCTGTTGTTAATAGTGTAGCTATGAATATCAGGACGCACGTATCTTTTTGAATTTTGTTTTCCTCCAGATGTATGCCCAGGAGTGGGACTACCAGATCATGCAGTAGCTCTATTTTCAGTTTTTGAGGAATCTCCATACTGTTATCCCCGAGTGAGTGCATCAACTCACACTCCCACCAACAGTAGAGGAGGGTTCCTTTTCTCCACACCCTCTGCAGCGTTTATTATCTGTAGACTTTCTGACTTTGACCAGTGTGAGGTGACCCCTCACTGTAGTTCTGATTTGCATTTATCTCACAATTAGCAATGTTGAGCATTTTCATGTGCCTTTTGATCATCTGTGTATCTTCCCTGGAGAAATGTCTTCAGTCCATTTTCTTATTGGATTGCTTGTTTTTGATGTTGAGCTGTATGAGCTGCGTGTATATTTTAGAGATTAATCCCTTGTCAGTTGCATCATTTGCAGATATTCTCTCCCCCATTGTATAGCGTGTCTTTTGTTTACAGTTTCCATTGCTGTGCAAAACTTTTAAGTTTAATTAGGTCTTATTTGTTTATTTTTGTCTTTATTTCCAATAATCTAATAAGAGATAGATCCAAAATGATATTGCTGCAATTTACATCAAAGAGTATTCTGCCTATGTTTTCCTCTAAGAGTTTTATAGTGTCCCATCTTACTTATAGTTCTTTAATCCATTTTGAGTTTATTTTTGTGTATGGTGTTAGGAAATGTTCTAATTTCATTTTTTACATGTAGCTGTCCAGTTTTCCCAGCACCACTTACTAAAGAGGTTGTCTTTTCTCCATTGTAGAGTCTTCACCCCTTTGTCATAGACTAACTGGCCGTAGGCGTTTGGGGTTAGGTCTGGCTTCTTTCCGCTCCGTTGATCTGTCTTGTGCACACGGCCATGCTGTTTGATGACTAGCTCTGTAATACAGTGTGAGGCCAGGGAGCCGGACTCTGCAGCTCCATTTTTCTTTTTCAAGATTACTTTGATTGTTCAAGATCTCCTGTGTTTCCATACAAATTGTAAAAATGTTTGTTCTAGTTCTGTGGAAAGTGTCACTGGTAACTTGGTAGGAACTGCACTGAATCTGGAGATTGCTTTGGGTGGTACAGTTATTTTGACAATATTATTAATGGAAAGATAATATGATATTAGCTCTCTTACACTTTTCTGCATGCAGGTCTTTTGTCTCCTTAGGTAGGTTTATTCCAAGGCATTTTATTCTTTTTGATGTGACGGTAAGTGGGATTGTTTCCTTAACTTCTCTAATCTTTCATTCTTAATATACAGAAATACAACAGATTCCTCTGCATTAATTTTGTATCCTGAAACTTTATCAAATTTGTTCGCTCTAGCAGTTTTCTGGTAGTGTCTTTGGGATTTTCTGTGCACAGTATCAGGCGGCGTGCAATCAGTGACAGTTTCCCTTCTTCTCTGATATAGATTCATTTCTTCTTTTTTAATCTGGTTACTGTGGCTGCTGCTGCTACTGCTGCTGCTGCTGCTGCTGAGTCGCTTCAGTCCTGTCTGACTCTGTGCGACCCCATAGACAGCAGCCCATCAGGCTCCCCCGTCCCTGAGATTCTCCAGGCAAGAATACTGGAGTGGGTTGCCATTTCCTTCTCCAGTACATGAAAGTGAAGAGTGAAAGTGAAGTCCCTCAGTCGTGTCTGACTCTTAGCGACCCCATGGACTACAGCCCACCAGGCTCCTGTGTCCATGGGATTTTCCAGGCAAGAGTACTGGAGTGGGGTGCCATTGCCTTCTCCGGATTACTGTGGCTAGGACTTCTAAAACTATGTTGAATACAAATGTTGAGACTGGACATTCTTGTTTTGTTCCTGTTCTGAGAAGAAATGCTTTCAGTTTTTCACCAATGAGTATGATGTTAGCTGTGGGCTTGTTATACAAGGCCTTTATTATGTTGAGGTAGGTTCCCTTGAAGCCCCCTTTCTGGAGAGATTTTATCATAACTGGATGTTGAATTTTATCAAAAGTTTTTTCTGCATCTATTGTGATGATCATATAGTTTTTAATTCTTCAATTTGTTAATGTGGTATATCACACATTCATTTGCAGATATTGAAAAGGAAAAAGAAGCAATGGTAGAGAATAATTTCAAGAGTGGAGTGTTAGAAAGACAGACACTAAAGGAATGTATTATTAGGTATCTTTGTCTTTGGATATGTAAATGTTTCCTTTTCAGAAGCAGAAAAAACCTTAGCTTACCGGTTTTAGTATAGGAACATGCACATATGCGCACATGCACACACATCGCTGTCCTGCGCACGGTGCTTCTGGGTATCTCTAAAATACATTAAGAGCTTCCCTGGGGCTCAGTGGCGAAGAATCTGCCTGCCAAAGCAGAAGACACAGGTTCAGTCCCTGGTCTAAGACTTCACATGCTGCCGGGCAGCTGAGCCCATGAGCAGTAGCCATGGAGCCCGTGCTCTGGAGCCCACGCCGTGCAGGAAGAGGAGCTGCGCCAACGAGAAGCCCCAGCCCTGCGACTAGAGGAAAGCTTACGTGGCAACCAAGGCCCAGCACAGCCAAAAACAAAGCAAACCATAAATAAAAATTTTTAAAGTACACATTAAGAAGGGATTTTAAACTAGAACTGCATGCCATGATTGCTACTTCAGATGAGATAGTAAGCATAAATATGTTTCATCTAGTAACATTTCTGATCTCAACTCCAGAAGAAATTAACTAATGCAGTTTTATTAAGAAATCGCTATTGCTGTTTAGGTGGTCAGTTGTATCCGACTCTGTGACACCATGGACTGTAGCCTGCCAGGCTCCTTGGTCTAAAGGATTTCCCAAGCAAGAATACTGGAGTGGATTGCCATTTCCTTCTCCAGGGAATCTTCCCGACCCAGGGATCAAACTCATGTCTCCTGCGTTGGCAGGCAGAAAGTGAAAGTGAAGTCACTCAGTCCTGTCGACTCTGCGAACCCATGGACTGTAGCCTATCAGGCTCCTCCATCCATGGGAGTTTTCCAGGCAAGAGAGCTGGAGTGGATTGCCATTTCCTTCTCCAGGGGATCTTCCCAACCCTGATCTTCCCGATCTACTGATGACCCAGGAATGGAACCAGGGTCTCCCTCATTGCAGGCAGAGCCACCAAGGAAGGCAGATTCTTTACCAGTGAGTCCCCAGGGGTCCTTGTTAAGAGAGAGAAACAGAGATAAGCTGATAAATTAACTCTGGTTTCTGTACTTTGGTTTTGAGGTTCAGAAAGCCTACTGTGTGAGAATTGACTAAGTTCAAAATTAAAGTACTTTTTTATTGGTTGATCGGGGCAAATACTGTAGAGACCTACAGACACAGAAGAGTTTCCAGGAAAGGAAACCCAAGGTTTTCCAAATCTCTCTATCAAACTGTGGTGACAACACCTCATGACTCTTGGCCTGCAACTTACAAAATTAACTGGCAGGAGTATCACCTTTAAAAACATTCCAGAATTATGCCATTGTTAAAAATGCCCCAGCTTTTAATGAAGAAATTGATGTCTGTATATAGATAAAATTTTTGTTTACAATGCTATGTGAACATCATGGAAGCATCAAAGCAGAACTTTATGAGGAAGTTATTCATAAAATCAGACTGATTAAACCAAGTTCCAAGTCACAGATTTATATCCAGTGAGTTTCAGGACATTTTTTTCCTGTTTTACTCGTTTATTCAGTGAACATAGAGACTCTGTACATGATGATTAACATCTAAGGGAATAAGAAGTTGAAAGAAACTTTAGCACTCTTTTTGTTTTCTGCACATATTTTTTCCAGGCTTGTTGAGGTAGAATTGACACATGACATTATATAAACTGAAAGTGTACCAGACAATGATTTGATCCATGTATATATGGTCATATGAGCCTTCTTTTACTGATACGCTAATAGTCACTTTATCTTCAGAAACATGCTGTGTGGCAGTGGACTCTACAGTTCCCCCCATGACCCCCATCTCCTGGTGTCTATGCCCCTGTGTAGTCAATCCCCCCTTGACTGTGGGCAGGACCTATTTCTTCCTCTTAGCAGCATTATGTTACATGTGATAGTGATCTCTGCCTTGCAGAAAGATCCTCTCCCTTGCAAGGTCTGAAGGAAGTGGCCATGTTGGGAGGACCCTGTGGCAAGAAACAGAGGGCAGCTCCCAGGGACTGAGGGTGGCCCCCAGACCACAGCCAGCCAGAAACAGGCCCTCCACCCTGCAGCCCCAAGAGCTGAATCCTGCCAAGAGTGATGTGAGCTTGGAAGCAAGTCTCCAAATGAGAACTCAGGCCTGCCTGACACCTGTTATCATCCTTGCTAAAAACCAGCTAAGCTATGACAAGACTCCTGATGCACAGAAACTACAAAATAATGTGTACTATATTAGCCACTATACTTGTAATAACATTGCTAAGCAGCAAATCAAATTAATACAGCTTGATTTTCAGAAATTGCAAGATTTAACTTGCCATACTTCACAAACCAAAGTAACTTTTAGCTCCAATTTTAACCCCCCCAAAAAAAATGTTAAATGTTTTTAGTCCAATTAANGCTGAGTCGCTTCAGTCCTGTCTGACTCTGTGCGACCCCATAGACAGCAGCCCATCAGGCTCCCCCGTCCCTGAGATTCTCCAGGCAAGAATACTGGAGTGGGTTGCCATTTCCTTCTCCAGTACATGAAAGTGAAGAGTGAAAGTGAAGTCCCTCAGTCGTGTCTGACTCTTAGCGACCCCATGGACTACAGCCCACCAGGCTCCTGTGTCCATGGGATTTTCCAGGCAAGAGTACTGGAGTGGGGTGCCATTGCCTTCTCCGGATTACTGTGGCTAGGACTTCTAAAACTATGTTGAATACAAATGTTGAGACTGGACATTCTTGTTTTGTTCCTGTTCTGAGAAGAAATGCTTTCAGTTTTTCACCAATGAGTATGATGTTAGCTGTGGGCTTGTTATACAAGGCCTTTATTATGTTGAGGTAGGTTCCCTTGAAGCCCCCTTTCTGGAGAGATTTTATCATAACTGGATGTTGAATTTTATCAAAAGTTTTTTCTGCATCTATTGTGATGATCATATAGTTTTTAATTCTTCAATTTGTTAATGTGGTATATCACACATTCATTTGCAGATATTGAAAAGGAAAAAGAAGCAATGGTAGAGAATAATTTCAAGAGTGGAGTGTTAGAAAGACAGACACTAAAGGAATGTATTATTAGGTATCTTTGTCTTTGGATATGTAAATGTTTCCTTTTCAGAAGCAGAAAAAACCTTAGCTTACCGGTTTTAGTATAGGAACATGCACATATGCGCACATGCACACACATCGCTGTCCTGCGCACGGTGCTTCTGGGTATCTCTAAAATACATTAAGAGCTTCCCTGGGGCTCAGTGGCGAAGAATCTGCCTGCCAAAGCAGAAGACACAGGTTCAGTCCCTGGTCTAAGACTTCACATGCTGCCGGGCAGCTGAGCCCATGAGCAGTAGCCATGGAGCCCGTGCTCTGGAGCCCACGCCGTGCAGGAAGAGGAGCTGCGCCAACGAGAAGCCCCAGCCCTGCGACTAGAGGAAAGCTTACGTGGCAACCAAGGCCCAGCACAGCCAAAAACAAAGCAAACCATAAATAAAAATTTTTAAAGTACACATTAAGAAGGGATTTTAAACTAGAACTGCATGCCATGATTGCTACTTCAGATGAGATAGTAAGCATAAATATGTTTCATCTAGTAACATTTCTGATCTCAACTCCAGAAGAAATTAACTAATGCAGTTTTATTAAGAAATCGCTATTGCTGTTTAGGTGGTCAGTTGTATCCGACTCTGTGACACCATGGACTGTAGCCTGCCAGGCTCCTTGGTCTAAAGGATTTCCCAAGCAAGAATACTGGAGTGGATTGCCATTTCCTTCTCCAGGGAATCTTCCCGACCCAGGGATCAAACTCATGTCTCCTGCGTTGGCAGGCAGAAAGTGAAAGTGAAGTCACTCAGTCCTGTCGACTCTGCGAACCCATGGACTGTAGCCTATCAGGCTCCTCCATCCATGGGAGTTTTCCAGGCAAGAGAGCTGGAGTGGATTGCCATTTCCTTCTCCAGGGGATCTTCCCAACCCTGATCTTCCCGATCTACTGATGACCCAGGAATGGAACCAGGGTCTCCCTCATTGCAGGCAGAGCCACCAAGGAAGGCAGATTCTTTACCAGTGAGTCCCCAGGGGTCCTTGTTAAGAGAGAGAAACAGAGATAAGCTGATAAATTAACTCTGGTTTCTGTACTTTGGTTTTGAGGTTCAGAAAGCCTACTGTGTGAGAATTGACTAAGTTCAAAATTAAAGTACTTTTTTATTGGTTGATCGGGGCAAATACTGTAGAGACCTACAGACACAGAAGAGTTTCCAGGAAAGGAAACCCAAGGTTTTCCAAATCTCTCTATCAAACTGTGGTGACAACACCTCATGACTCTTGGCCTGCAACTTACAAAATTAACTGGCAGGAGTATCACCTTTAAAAACATTCCAGAATTATGCCATTGTTAAAAATGCCCCAGCTTTTAATGAAGAAATTGATGTCTGTATATAGATAAAATTTTTGTTTACAATGCTATGTGAACATCATGGAAGCATCAAAGCAGAACTTTATGAGGAAGTTATTCATAAAATCAGACTGATTAAACCAAGTTCCAAGTCACAGATTTATATCCAGTGAGTTTCAGGACATTTTTTTCCTGTTTTACTCGTTTATTCAGTGAACATAGAGACTCTGTACATGATGATTAACATCTAAGGGAATAAGAAGTTGAAAGAAACTTTAGCACTCTTTTTGTTTTCTGCACATATTTTTTCCAGGCTTGTTGAGGTAGAATTGACACATGACATTATATAAACTGAAAGTGTACCAGACAATGATTTGATCCATGTATATATGGTCATATGAGCCTTCTTTTACTGATACGCTAATAGTCACTTTATCTTCAGAAACATGCTGTGTGGCAGTGGACTCTACAGTTCCCCCCATGACCCCCATCTCCTGGTGTCTATGCCCCTGTGTAGTCAATCCCCCCTTGACTGTGGGCAGGACCTATTTCTTCCTCTTAGCAGCATTATGTTACATGTGATAGTGATCTCTGCCTTGCAGAAAGATCCTCTCCCTTGCAAGGTCTGAAGGAAGTGGCCATGTTGGGAGGACCCTGTGGCAAGAAACAGAGGGCAGCTCCCAGGGACTGAGGGTGGCCCCCAGACCACAGCCAGCCAGAAACAGGCCCTCCACCCTGCAGCCCCAAGAGCTGAATCCTGCCAAGAGTGATGTGAGCTTGGAAGCAAGTCTCCAAATGAGAACTCAGGCCTGCCTGACACCTGTTATCATCCTTGCTAAAAACCAGCTAAGCTATGACAAGACTCCTGATGCACAGAAACTACAAAATAATGTGTACTATATTAGCCACTATACTTGTAATAACATTGCTAAGCAGCAAATCAAATTAATACAGCTTGATTTTCAGAAATTGCAAGATTTAACTTGCCATACTTCACAAACCAAAGTAACTTTTAGCTCCAATTTTAACCCCCCCAAAAAAAATGTTAAATGTTTTTAGTCCAATTAACAGTGATTTCCTTTAAGTAAGCTTAGCTTTTCTAGTACAAAACACCAACTATACTAATTTTATGATGCAAATCATCTTACATGATATATTTTTCCTTTTCAAAATATACAAGGTAAGTTTAGATCTTAACTAGAGGCTAGTCACAGAGGTATGCACCTTGTTCTGCCTTTATTATTTCTCTGACTGTGACTTCCAAACCTGCAAGTTTTACTCCTCTGATTCAGAGCAAAGAATAGTAGAATTTAAAAAAAGAAAAAAGCTAAAGGCTAGCATTTATCTTGTGCCTGCTCTATTCTAGGCCCTGGCCTAGATGCTTCATTTGTACTCTTCCCTGTAATCTTCCCTTGCCCTGCACGGTAGCCACTAACTCTACCACTTTACTGATGACGCAACGGACTCAGAGAGCCGAGCTCACATCCTTAAGGCGTCACGAGTAGCAAACGACAGAGTCAGGGTCTATACTCAAAGGTGACACGTCTCCCAGTTTCGTGCTTTTCCCACACAACCACTTTTAGAAACTAGAGTGCTATTTTTAAATGCATCTAGTATTGCTAAATTTCTCTGCAATAATCCCAGGTTGCACTGAGGAAACCGATGTTTTAAAGCAATTCCTGGTCCTACAAGCAGTTGGTGTTAACTGAATATCACCAAGTGGCCAGATCTGTACAAAGCACACTTGGGCATGCAGAGAAAACTTAAAGCATCCTTTCCTTAAATCGTTTATATTCTTACAGACTTGGGTCATTGGGGAGAGAATGGAAGAAGTGGTGGACCCAGGGAAAACAAGGACAGTGGAGTACTGACCTACAGCTGTATCCCCTGGGAGCTTGCTGGAGATGCAGAGTTGGGCCCCAGCCAGACCTCCTGAATTAGAATCTGCATTAGCAAGATTCCCAGGTGGTGCAGCCAAAGATGAAGGGACACGATGGCTGAAAGATTAAGAAATTCTTTCTCTCTATGGGAAGGAATGTCTTTAAAAGAAAGGAGGTATTTCTGATTTAAATTTTAAATAGAAAAAATATATGGATATTGCTTTTTCAGAATGTTAGAATTTTCACATTTGACTCTTTAAAGTTATCCTTAGAAACGGGATTCACACATTTTGTTTCATACTGGTCATCTCTAAGGTAAACCCCTTTCTTTGCACACCCATGCTAGGTTGACCCCAGCACTCATAGCTCATGTGTCCTGTGTTTGCTCTCCACACGGGCAGCAACAGCTATATTAGCAAGAAGACAGCTCCTACATGCCTCCTAGAGGCCACGGATTACTGAAACAACCTAGTGAAATAGTTACAATATGCCAAAGTGTTCTGGGATTATATCTGGTAGTCGGAGTGCCTGAAGAACTATGGACGGAGAGTCATAACACTCTACAGGAGGTAGTGATCAAAACCATTCTCAAGAAACAGAAATGCAACAAGGCAAAATGGTTGTCTGAGGGGGCCTTACAAGAGCTGAGGAAAGAAGAGAAGTGAAGGGCAAAGGAGAAAAGGAACTCTGAATGCAGAGTTCCAAAAATCAGCAAGGAGAGATAAGAAAGCCATCCTACATGATTAATGCAAAGCAATAGAGGGAAACAATAGAATGGGAAAGAATAGAGATCTCTTTAAGAAAATTAAAGATATCAAGGGACCATGCTTTTGAACTGTGGTGTTAGAGAAGGCTCTTGAGAGTCCCTTGGACTGCAAGGAGATACAACCAGTCCATCCTAAAGGAAACCAGTCCTGAGCATTCATTGGAAGGACTGACGTTGAAGCTGAAACTCCAATGCTTTGGCTACCTGATGGGAAGATCTGACTCATTTGAAGAGACCCTGATGCTGGGAAAGATTGAAAGCGGGAAGACAACGGGATGACAGAGGATGAGATCGTTAGATGGCATCACCAACTCAATGGACATGAGTCTGGGTAAACTCCAGGAGTTGGTGATAGGGAAGCCTAGCGTGCTGAGGTCCATGGGGTCACAAACAGTCGGACATGACTGAGTGACTGAACTGAAGGGAAGATTTCATGCAAAAATAGGTACAATAAAGGAAAAAAATGGTATGGACCTAACAGAAGCAGAAGATATTAAGAAGAGGTGGCAAGAATACACAGAAGAACTATACAAAAAAGATCTTCATGAACCAGATAATCACAATGGTGTGATCACTCACCTACAGCCAGTCACCCTGTAATGTGAAGTCAAGTGGCCCTTAGGAAGCATCACTACGAACAAAGCTCCTGGAGGTGACAGAATTTCAGTTGAGCTGTTTCAAATCCTAAAAGATGATGCTGTGAAAGTGCTGCATTCAATGTTACAGCAAATTTGGAAAACTCAGCAGTGGCCACAGGACTGAAAAAGGTCAGTTTTCATTCCAGTCCCAAAGAAAGTCAATGCCAAAGAATGGTCGAACTACAGCACAATTGCACTCATCTCACACACTAGCAAAGTGATGCTCAAAATTCTCCAAGCCAGGCTTCAACAGTACGTGAACCAAGAACTTCCAGATGTTCAAGCTGGTTTTAGAAAAGGCAGAGAAATCAGAGATCAAATTGCAGCACACACTGGGTCACAGAAACAGCAAGAGAGTTCCAGAAAAATATGTACTTCTGCTTCACTGATTATGCTAAAGCCTTTGACTGTGTGAGTCACAACAAACTGTGGAAAATTCTGAAAGAGACGAGCATACCAGACCACCTGATCTGCCTCTTGAGAAATCTGTATGCAGGTCAGGAAGCAACAGTTAGAACTGGACATGGAACAACAGACTGGTTCCAAATAGGAACAGGAGTCTGTCAAGGCTGTACACTGTCACCCTGTTTATTTAACTTATATGCAGAGTACATCACGAGAAATGCTGGGCTGGAGGAAGCACAAGCTGGAATCAAGATTGCCAGAGAAATATCAATAACCTCAGATACACAAATGACCTTATGGCAGAAAGTGAAGAGGAACTAAAAGATCTCTTGATGAAAGTGAAAGAGGAGAGTGAAAAAGTTGGCTTCAAGCTCAACATGCAGAAAACAAAGATCATGGCATCCGGTCCCATAACTTCATGGCAGATAGATAGGGAAACAGTGGAAACAGTGGCTCACTTTATTTCTTTGGGCTCCAAAATCACTGCAGATGGTGACTGCAGGCATGAAATTAAAAGATGCTTACTCCTTGGAAGGAAAGTTATGACCAACCTAGATAGCATATTGAAAAGCAGAGACCTTACTTTGCCAACAAAGGTCCATCTAGTCAAGGCTAAGGTTTTTCCAGTAGTCATGTATGGATGTAAGAGTTGGACTATAAAGAAAGCTGAGCGCCGAAGAATTGATGCTTTGGAACTGTGATGTTGGAGAAGACTCTTGAGAGTCCCTTGAACTGCAAGGAGATCCAACCAGTCCATTCTAAAGGAGATCAGTCCTGGGTGTTCATTGGAAGGACTGATGTTGAAGCTGAAACTACAATACTTTGGCCACATGATGTGAAGAACTGACTCATCTGAAAAGACCCTGATGCTGGGAGGGATTGAAGGCAGGAGGAGAAGGGGTCGACAGAGGATGAGATGGTTGGATGGCACCATCGAGTCCATGGACATGGGTTTGGGTGGACTCCGGGAGTTGATGATGGACAGGGAGGCCTGGCGTGCTAAGGTTCATGGGGTCGCAAGGAATTGGACACGACTGAGTGAGTGAACTGAACTGAAGTGAATGCTTAGTCAATGCTAAGCACAGGGTTTTAATCTGTTGCACCTGTCACTTCCAGGGTGGTTCCCTCTTTGTTTATTTTGGCTTCCTCTGTTTGCAAGTCTTTTTATTGTCTAATTTCTGCCCTGACACAAGCGGACAAAGGTGGTCAGTTATTTGGGCTCACTTGTTCAGTCGTGCTGTGGGGAGGGAGGAAGACTGCAAAGAAACATCACTGGCGTGCGTGGGGAGAGCTCACAGTGCCTGGGCCACACTGGGCTTGCCCCGCTCACTGTGCTTTCCCAGCGCTCACACTGCTCAGGCTCCAGGTTGCTCTCCAGGGGAACTGTCCAAAGCGGGACCTGCGTTGCATCCACTTCCCAGGTCTAAGGCCTCAGGTTCAGGTTCTCGGGCACTCCACAAAGGCGCAGACTCGGTTGGGCCTGCGTTTTGTGCCCTTGCCAGGTTGGAGCAGCTCAGACGACCAGGGGCTTGGCAAGCTCACTCTCCCAGGTGGGCGGTGCGTCTTATCACCTCCCCGTCCCAGCCGCCCTGTCTCCCGGGTCTTAGCGCCTCCCCGTCCCAGCCGCCCTGTCTCCCGGGTCTTAGCGCCTCCCCGTCCCAGCCGCCCTGTCTCCTGGGTCTTAGCGCCTCCCCGTCCCGGCCGCGGGTCTTAGCGCCTCCCCGTCCCGGCCGCCCCGTCTCCCGGGTCTTAGCGCCTCCCCGTCCCAGCCGCCCCGTCTCCCGGGTCTTAGCGCCTCCCTGTCCCAGCCGCCCTGTTTCCTGGGTGTGCGATGGGAGTGCTGTCTCAGGTGTGCCCTGTGTCTCCTCTGGGGAGCTGGTCTCTGGCTGCGACCCTCCTGGAGGANCTCCTGGGTCTTAGCGCCTCCCCGTCCCAGCCGCCCTGTTTCCCGGGTCTTAGCGCCTCCCTGTCCCAGCCGCCCTGTTTCCTGGGTGTGCGATGGGAGTGCTGTCTCAGGTGTGCCCTGTGTCTCCTCTGGGGAGCTGGTCTCTGGCTGCGACCCTCCTGGAGGATGTCAACCTTCCAGGACCCCAGGAAGGCTTGGTTAGCAACTGGGAGCCTGCTCGCAGCTTGGTGGAGGATACAGTCTCTGGGCTGAGATTGCCCCTCGCCCTCTGGCTCTTGCTGCCGCCTGCCTCTCCGCCTCTGGCAGGGGATGGGCCTGTCAACAGCCGCCAGCTCTCCTCTCGTAATCGCTCAGTCCTTTGTTCTGTGAGCGGGCCAGGTTGTGCCTCTCTCTCTCTTTCTCTCCCTGGCTACCCCACAGTTTGGGTTGCTATCTCAGGTTAGCGCCCTCAGATTGTCCTCGGGGCATTCGGGCCCAGTCCTTACCCTACACACGCTGCCCCAGCCTCCCTGTCCAGCAGCCCCTGCTCACTGGCGGCGGATCGAGCATCTGGGCTACTTCTCTGCTGAGGTTGCAGTTAGGCGCATATTCTGTGGGTTTTTTCTTTTTCCCTCCCAGTTATGTTGCCCTCTGAGATTCCAAAACTCCCCACAGACCCACCAGTGAGACAGTTTCCTGCTATTTGGAAGCTTCTCCTCCTTCACGACTCCCTCCCCAAGACAGGTCTCCGTTCCCTAACTCCTTTGTCTTCTTTTTGTCTTCTACATTTTGTCCTACCTCCTTTCAAAGCGAACGGGCTGCCTTTCTGGGTGCCTGCTGTCCTCTGCCAGCGTTCAGAAGCTGTTTTGTGGGAGTTGCCCAGCATTCAAACGATCTTCCGATGAACTTGTGGGGGAGAAAGTTGTCTCCCCATCCTATTCCTCCACCATCTTAAGACCGCCCCCCAGAAAAGATAGTTTTAAGAGGAAAGTTTATAGCAGTAAAGGTCTGCCTCGGGAAATCTAAAATTAACCTCTAAAGGTGATGTACGGCAGAAACCAATGCTATACTGTAGAGCAATTATCCGTCAATTGAAAATAAATAAATTTTTGAAAAGAAAAAAAATCCCAAAAGAACTGAAAAAAAAAAAACCTATTGTTTTAGATAAACACCCTCACCTCTGCTGGTTTCCCTGGTAGCCTGACGAGCCAACCTGACGTCAATTCTCCCTGTAACGTGAACGTCCCTGCCCCCAGAAGCAAGGACTGCCACCACGTCCTGCCCCACCGTCCGCTGCACGCAGTAGGGCGTCGCCCCAGGATCTTGCCCCAGACCTGGAAGCTCCCCACCCCCCACCCACCACCTACGTCTCTGTCACTGACTCAGGGGTCTTTCTTTAGTCTTGAAACTGGGCAAGCACAGGCCTTATAAGCCTGGAGGGTGCAACCCAATACGAACAATACAGAACCGGGCTCACAGAGGCAAAGAAGAAACTGGCGGCTGCGCAGAGGAGGCGGACGGGAGTGAGGCAAAATAACGAAGGGAGTTCATCAGTACAAAAGTCCAGTTTAAGATAATTCATGGGGATGTTACGTGCAACGTTAGGAATATAGTCAGTAATACTGTAATAATTCTGTGTAGTGACAGATGGTTACCAGACGCATGATCATTTTGTATTGTATTTGATCATCCAATCACTATGTTTTACACCTGAAATCAACAATATTGTATATCAACCATATTTCAACCAATTAATCAATAAACGAATCACATAGTATGTTAGATGGTATTCATTGCTACAGAGAAAAATAAAACAGGAAAAAGACATTTGCAATTTATGTTTTCGTATTTCAAATCCTTTTTTCATACTTAATAATATATCTATATTATCAACATGGATGAACCCTGAATATTCATTAAAAAGCCTGATGCTGAAGCTGAAGCTCCAATACTGTGGCCACCTGATGCAAACAGCTGACTCACTGGAAAAGACTGATGTTGGAAAAATTAAGGGCATGAGAAGAGGGGACGACAGAGGATGAGAAAGTTAAATGGCATCATCGACTCAATGGACACTGAGCTTGAGCAAACTCCAGGAGATGGTGAAGGACAGTGAAGCCTGGTGTGCTGCAGTCCATGGGGTCACAAAGAACTGGACAGCAACTGAGCAACTGAAAGACAAAGTTCCCAACATAATTTAAAGTCAAGTTTCAACTTTTGATAGATCACAGTTCACTCAACTTTTCACACACTATTAAACATTTACATTATTTCTAGCTTTTCACCATTTTAAATAATTTTCAATGGCTCAGTGGTAAAAGAATTTGCCTGTCAGGGCAGGAGACATGGAAGACACAGGTGTGACCCCTGGGTCAGGAAGATCACCTGGAGGAGGAAATGGCAGCCCATTCCAGTATTCTTGCCTGGAAAATTCCGTGAACAGTGGAGCCCAGCAGACTGCAGTCCATGGAGCTGCAAAGAGTCAGACGTGGCTAAGCACACAGTATATGAACATATGGTCTTCTAGCTAGTTTTCAGTCAACTCAAATACAGGGATAATGTCTTCAGTTTTCATGTCTTGAGAGTAATCCTCTATACAAAATTCTCTACTCATCTGCACACAGTGAGTGTTTTCTGGATAATAAACGTGCAGCCTAATAACACGAATGGACTAAATCCCCAGGGGACTCTGCACTAACGCTGAAAGAAGCCAGCAAATGCTCCAGGCTAGGCAGGACTACCACGGGAGAACGGGAGGGCTCTGGGCTTCCACGAAGCTCTGCAGAGACAGAGAGTTCCGTGTTTCCAGTCATTGTATCATCACTAGGGAAAGAGAGAACTCTTTTTGTAACTATGAAGCACAATTCCAGTGACTTATGAAAGCTGTTTAACAGTAAATATGTACACTCCCCAAAAAAAACATGTCCTAAGTTAAATCTTTAAAACAGCCTGAATGGGACAGGGAGTAGTGAGAAGAGAGATCACAGAGTCTCCAGACCTTCCTGTATAAAAGTGTCCTAAAGCCTGTTTGAGTCTCCTGTGTCAGAGATGATGTATCTGCACCACTACCTGGAAGCATCAGGAGGGGCCAGGCCTCCAATGAGCACCTCCTGTATATCGGACACTCTAGTAGGATGGACGAGCTCTTCATGGAGTTGAGACTGGAAATGAAATGGAAGTGGGCAGTGGGGAAGGAAGACAGGCAATCACAGTGCAAGCAAACAGATGAATGGTTAAAAGTGGTGGCAGTGCTTCCGTAGAAACAAACAGGTTCTGGGGGTTATTTGATGGAGATGGTGACTGCTTAAAGTAAGAGCGTTTCTAACGAAAAAATGTTAGACTTGATACCTAAAGAGTAAAACAAGCATCTATACAAGGAAAGAGAGCAGGGAGGAGAGCAGCAAGAGTATAAGAATGTTCCAAGTGGAGACCACGTCTTGGGCTTGACTGCGAAGCAGCCAATTTAACCTCAGAGTTCCCCACGATCTTTCTCACTTTCACAGCCCAGGTGCCCCCATCCTGGCTTCTTGCCTCAGCCTACTTTCCACAACCTGCTTCCCAATTAAATTTTAGCTTCCGTTTCAGTGCCTAAGCACCCTGTTCTCTAACAAAGCAATTCATTTTGATGTGTTCAGACTAGTGAGTCCCTGTGACACACACTTCCTGCATGTTTCAACATTTGTCTGTAACACCTGTGTGTTTAGCCGCATATGTGAAATACAGTCTAAGCAATATTTCCAAAGTCTAGCTGAGAGTAATATTTATGTTCAGCCAAAGAATATCCGCATATTCAATGATCACAGGAAAACTTCACCTTATATATGTTGATATATACCTTATATATGTTGATAGCTTCTCAGAAAATCAAGGTTCCACACATGACCAACCTAGATAGCATATTCAAAAGCAGAGACATTACTTTGCCGACTAAGGTCCGTCTAGTCAAGGCTATGGTTTTTCCTGTGGTCATGTATGGATGTGAGAGTTGGACTGTGAAGAAGGCTGAGCGCCGAAGAATTGATGCTTTCGAACTGTGGTGTTGGAGAAGACTCTTGAGAGTCCCTTGGACTGCAAGGAGATCCAACCAGTCCATTCTGAAGAAGATCAGCCTTCGGATTTCTTTGGAGAGAATGACGCTAAAGCTGAAACTCCAGTACTTGGGCCACCTCATGCAAAAAGTTGACTCATTGGAAAAGATTCTGATGCTGGGAGGGATTGGGGGCAGGAGGAGAAGGGGACAACAGAGGGTGAGACGGCTGGATGGCATCACGGACTCGATGAACATGAGTCTGAGTGAACTCCGGGAGATGGTGATGGACAGGAAGGCCTCGCGTGCTGCGATTCATGGGGTCGCGAAGAGTCGGACACGACTGAGCGACTGAACTGACCTGAACACTGTTATTTGTTTACTTGTGAAGTTAGTTTTAAATGTTGGAGTCCTGGAATTATAATAAAATTGTCAGCTTCACAGCAAATCTCAACATTTTAGGAAACAGACACAAATCCAACAAAATAAATTTGAAATAACTCTATTATCATGGTAAATACTTTATTCACTTCTGTGTGTGGTCAATGGAAACAAAATGTAACGTTTAATTGTGGCTTTCAAGTTCTCAAGAACCCAGGGCCCACAGTTCTCCCCAGATTTCCATTATTGAAAATAATAACCTCTAAATTTCAATTTTATGTTTACTATTAAATATTGAAGAGATGTAAAGGAATAACCATAAAATGTGTAAGGCATAAAAAATAACAGTACCTGCACTCATAAACTCATGCTTCAACTTAAGAACATTTCTGATTAACCTCTAAACATGTATCACCAATTCTGACATTAAAATACTACATATAAAATTGGCAGCCACTATGGAGACAGTCCATCCTAAAGGAGATCAGTCCTGGATGTTCATTGGAAGGACTGATGCTGAAGCTGAAACTCCAATACTTTAGCCACCTGGTGTGAAGAGCTGACATTTGAAAAGACCCTGATGCTGGGAAAGATTGAGGGCAGGAAGGGAAGGGGACGACAGAGGCTGAGATGGTTGGATAGCATCACCATCTCCATGGACATGGGTTTGGGTGGACTCCAGGAGTTGGGATAGACAGGGAGGCCTGACATGATGTGATTCATGGGGTTGGAAAGAGTCAGACACGACTGAGCGACTGAACTGAACTGATGGTGGCGGGAGCCAGCATGAGGAACTCCGCCCATGGTAAAAGTTCATGAGGAAGGAGGCTTGGCATATGCAAAGGTGTGATCAAGCCTCAGGAAACCCCCTGTTCCCGAGCACCTACCCCCAAAACCAGAATCTACCTACTTTACTGTTCCATGCTCTCGCCTACACCTCTGACTTTATGGGGGGCTGTTCCCCACCAGTTCTCTTGGAGGAGGAGTAAACGTGCAGCTCCAGTCAATAAAAATTCCTGGGTGTGACACGGGTGTCTCAGGTCAAACCTCTCTGCTGGCAGACTAGCTTGTGTGACAGGACTATCCATACTCCTGCCACAATGCACATGATTGTTNCCAGTCAATAAAAATTCCTAGGTGTGACACGGGTGTCTCAGGTCAAACCTCTCTGCTGGCAGACTAGCTTGTGTGACAGGACTATCCATACTCCTACCACAATGCACATGATTGTTTACTACCTCTCAACCATAAACAGCAGAGAGTTTTGGAGTATTTTCAGAGTCTTAATTAGCATAGGGCTTTTCTCATTGTTGAGTCAATGATTGCCGTCAGGCCTCCATATCCTTAGGCACCTAGAAATATATTAATCAATGTATTTGGAATATAGAAAAGGAAATATAGTAGTTTTTGATGTTAGCAATACTAGACTTTGAGTTAACGAATTTTCTCTTTTGTTATAGATCACTGTACTTTGTTATAAATCACTGTGTCCTTGCTATGCAAAAATGTAAATTTATCACTATTTTAAGACTAAATNAGAGTATCTGTTAGTCGCACAGTCGTGTCCGACTCTTTGCGACCCCGTGGACTGTAGCCCACCAGGCTCCCCTGTCCATGGGATTCTCCAGGCAAGAACACTGCAGTGGGTAGCCATTCCCTTCTCCAGGGGATATTTCCTTGCATCTCAGGCAGATTCTTCACCATCTGAGCTACAAGGAAGCCCCTCTAAAAGAGTTACTCAGGGGCCCTTTCCCAAACTCAGGTACTCTTGTCAATGCAGTTATGTGTGACCCTTCTCTGTACTCTTGAGTAAATAGTCACCCCATTGGTTATCACCCATTATTTAAAATACCATAAATTATTAGGATGAGGGATCTAAAAAAAAAAAGTTTCATGCCAAATAATCTGCTGAAGTTAAGGGATATTCATAAACAAATTTGGCAGTCAAAAAAAAAAAAAGAATATCCATTCTATGGGGAGACTTTTTGACTTCAACCTCTACCAAATAAGGAGGCAACTCCAGAGAGACTTCAGATCTCTCTGCATCACCTCTCTTGATAATCTAATTCTCTCACAATACTCATGTTGATGTAGGTGACTCCCGAATTCAGACTTCTTTCCTAATCTCTTGTTCTCATTTTCAGTGACCAGCTGGATATCTTCGCCTAGACCTCCTCAAACTCACCCTGTTCAAAGCTGACTGCAGCCTCTTCCTGGGAAACCTGCCCCTCCCCTTTTGTCTTCTTTTTCTGTTTATGTATCACCACCCTTTGTCACTTATAAACTGCAAATCTCAGACCCATCTTTGTCTCTTCCTCTTCTTTGCCTCCAGCAGATGCTGCAAACTGTATAATTTTAGCTTCCCAGTTGTCAAGCCCTGGACTTTTACCTCAATAGAGTCTGATGTTTGTCCCATCTTCCTCATCCCCTCTGCCATTTCCACATCTAGTTCTTGTTATCTCATACCAAGATCAGGGTTGCAGCCACTGCATTTAATATCATCTGCACAGGAGGATGTTCCAGGAGGCTAGTAAAACTTAGATTTCAGGACCCAGCATTCACAAGAGCCCCTTCCAACATCCTGTACTTAATGTCAAATTCTTTCTTGAGGAGCACCGCATAATTATTTAAGCTTCAGGCCCTCAGCACACCATGTTTCCTGAGGCATGACTAACCATGTCTCTAAGCCAGTGGCCCACCATCAACCCACCCAAGTTGACTACATCATAAACTCATTCCCCTGTCTTATTCAAAAGCCTCCCCACCTATATCCATGTTAGTCCACTTAACGTATACTGTTCTTACACCAGTGAGTTGCTAGGACACACCCTCTTATTACCCAGCTCCATTGTGCTTCTGCTCACCTATTTTTCTCCACCATGAACACCCCTCCTGCCTCACCCTCGCCTTTCTCCCTGCCATACCCCCAAGTTGAAATTTCACCCTATGCTAAGGTTCCAAATGAGGTGCCACCACCCCCAGGAAGACTCCTTAGATGTTTGCTAACCAGACACAAATCCTTCCTCTAAACTCCTGCTGACTGGAACTTCCCAGATGAAGTTACTACTTTATATCCTTGGGTATAAGCAAATAAGGGCCCACGTGTTAAATCCATAAATAAATCCTGTTCATAAGCAGAGCTTTGCTGGCATGCAGCCACACCCATTTGTTCGTATATTGTCCTGTGGCTGCTTTTACATGACAACGGCACAGTTGACTCTTGCAACTTTTACCCAGAATATATATTTTCTTCATCTTTTAAACTCCCTACAATCGAGAGGCTTTCTCAGTAGTCAATAATTGATTGAGTAGACTACTTTACTTTATCAATTTTTGTTTGCATTGTTATTCCTTGCATCCCAGGTGAAGACACCTAGAATGCAAGGAACAAGTAGAGACCTTAGGATGATGTCTGAGTACAGCAGGAAGATACGACTGATTTCTACATTAAGGAAATCATTCTTGATGTCAGAGTGTGGATATGAAAATCCTCCCTCAAAAGTGTCCTGCTGTGGTAGACAATGAAATGTGGTGCTGAGACACCCTTTCAAGATGGGACTCACTCAGCAACTATGAGGAGAGTGATTGGCTGATACCTTTTCAAACATAATGTGCACAAAAACATTCTGATCTTTGCCAGTGATAGGTGAGAAATGGCATTTCAGTGCTTTCAATATGCATTTCCTTATTATGAACAGGAAGGAGCATTTCTTCATAAGTTTCTTTTCATATGTTAAGAGTTATTTAACTTCTATAAGGTGTCTCTTCATATTCTTTGACTATTTTTCAATTGAACTAGAAGTCTTTTTGATACTGATTTGTAGACCTTCTTTATATGTTAGGTGATTGCCTAACATATAATGTTAGGCAACTTGTCACTTGTCTTTCGACTCAGTGGCTTTGCTGAAAGGATTGATCCCTACAAGTCTGAATGAGCCTGAGCTGTTTGGCTGAAACACATGCACAGCATTGGTGAAGGAATGGAGTGAACTGCTTCATGGTGCTGCTTCGTAACCGTGGGTTTCAGGTGAGCTTTGGTGTAGCGGTCTACGCCAGCTTGTTAGCATTGTTGATTGATAACAGTGAGACTGTTCATTTATATCCAGCCTCACTAAGGCTCTTGGAGGAGCTCTGACTTGAGCTCTTATATGGAAGGAATATGCTTAAGTGACCAGCAAGGTACGAATAAGCCCCATCTGAGACTCCTTGGGGGCTGCCTGGTTTTGAGACATTTTGTACAGACATCAGTGGTTCCTGATCTGAGGGGCAAAGTGCATCCTGGCCCAGCCATCTGGGCAGAGCACCGCTGAAGTTTGTACCTGGCCTCTCCAGGCTGCCCTGAGCTGTGATGCACATCCTTATTTTAATGTTGTTGCTATATTATACAGTTTTCCGGCAATAGACTGTAGATCTGAAAGCCATTGTCCTTCAGGAGCCTATGAGTCTTCGTTAGCAGTAAAATGCTGTCACCATCCATCTGAACAGTGAATTCTGTGATACAAATTTCCTTTTATCTTTACATAGTCAGAATTGTCAATCTGCTTTATAGCTTAGGGATCTGCTGTGCTATTGTTTTATCTGTATTATANCATGGTGCTGCTTCGTAACCGTGGGTTTCAGGTGAGCTTTGGTGTAGTGGTCTACGCCAGCTTGTTAGCATTGTTGATTGATAACAGTGAGACTGTTCATTTATATCCAGCCTCACTAAGGCTCTTGGAGGAGCTCTGACTTGAGCTCTTATATGGAAGGAATATGCTTAAGTGACCAGCAAGGTACGAATAAGCCCCATCTGAGACTCCTTGGGGGCTGCCTGGTTTTGAGACATTTTGTACAGACATCAGTGGTTCCTGATCTGAGGGGCAAAGTGCATCCTGGCCCAGCCATCTGGGCAGAGCACCGCTGAAGTTTGTACCTGGCCTCTCCAGGCTGCCCTGAGCTGTGATGCACATCCTTATTTTAATGTTGTTGCTATATTATACAGTTTTCCGGCAATAGACTGTAGATCTGAAAGCCATTGTCCTTCAGGAGCCTATGAGTCTTCGTTAGCAGTAAAATGCTGTCACCATCCATCTGAACAGTGAATTCTGTGATACAAATTTCCTTTTATCTTTACATAGTCAGAATTGTCAATCTGCTTTATAGCTTAGGGATTTGTTGTGCTATTGTTTTATCTGTATTATAGTGATTTTTTCTTCTGATTGTTGATTTATCCTTGGCTTAAAATTGCTTTGCCTGTTGTAGAATCTTGAGTTTCACATGTGTTGAGTGGGAGCTTTTGCTTTCTCTTTCTCTCTCGCTCCTCTTCATCCCAGGTGGACTTATATTGCTGATTTAAACTCCTTATCCAGAGTGATTTGGGGAAATACAACAAATCCAGCTCAGTCACTGAGCCAGTGACTTGATGAGGCTGCATTGCAGCCNCTGCTGTGCTATTGTTTTATCTGTATTATAATGATTTTTTCATCTGATTGTTGGTTTATCCTTGGCTTAAACTTGCTTTGCCTGTTGTAGAGTCTTGAGTTTCACACGTGTCAAGTGGGAGCTTTTGCTTTCTCTTTCTCTCTCGCTCCTCTTCATCCCAGGTGGACTTATATTGCTGATTTAAACTCCTTCTCCAGAGTGATTTGGGGAAATACAACAAATCCAGCTCAGTCACTGAGCCAGTGACTTGATGAGGCTGCATTGCAGCCCCACAGGCTCACAAAGTTCTGTTAGTTATAAGCCCACAATGCTTCTTTATGCCTCATTTCCAGAGCAGAGAATGTTAAAGAGTGAGCCCCACACGGTTCCTATAAGCATGTTACCCAAAGCCCAGCAGATCTATGCTTTGAACCTCAATCAGACCNCAAAGTTCTGTTAGTTATAAGCCCACAATGGTTCTTTATGCCTCATTTCCAGAGCAGAGAACATTAAAGAGTGAGCCCCACACTGTTCCTATAAGCATGTTACCCAAAGCCCAGCAGACCTATGCTTTGAACCTCAATCAGACCTTTGATTTTCTCCCCATAGAGACGCCCCTCTAGATTTTGAGCTTTATTTATGTCTTTTATATTTTATATATCTTTCCAACATGTTTGGAGCAAAATTTACAACTCTATCTGGATCAGAAGTGTGTGGTGATATACAAATACTTTCCCTATATTTCTCCATCTATATGCTGAAAGAAATAAAATGTTATGTTATCAAATAAGATATGTATTTCATATGCATATTTTAGTGTCTANACATGTTTGGAACAAAATTTACAACTCTATCTGGATCAGAAGTGTGTGGTGATATACAAATACTTTCCCTATATTTCTCCATCTATATGCTGAAAGAAATAAAATGTTATGTTATCAAATAAGATATGTATTTCATATGCATATTTTAGTGTCTATAACTATGCTCCCAAGAAGAATTCTCTTCTAAAACCATGATCAGGAGAACAAAGAATGGCTTTCAGAAGAGTTTGATAAATATCCTCTAAGCACTCTCAATCAGGACTCCGGCTTGAGTTTCTGACACTGCTGTATATTATAATAATCTCAGCTACTCACTAGGCAATCTTTCCATGTGACAATAGATCACTGACACACCATTGTAACTAAAGTTCTAGTGTGATGTTTTGATTAAAAACTAAATTGCTAAGCATTGTACAATAAAAATCAGGCTTCTATAATTATGAGTTTAAGTAGCTGAAAATGCCTGAAATAATAGCCTCTGATCTCCTTTTTCATTGATATAGGCAAGAGGATTAAAGTTGAAAGACCACTGGAGATCTGAGGTCTGAAAGAACGCATGGGTGATATGCTCCATGAAGAGACTTTTGGATCCAACTGAGATTGAACTTGAGAGTATTAGAAAGAAAAGTCATTAGCACTCTGAGCCTCAGCTAAATCTCTAGAGAACTATTGTTCTCCCATTATAATGACACGGAGAAAACCGCATTCACTAGAATTCTTTTTCAGCGACAGCACTACTTGTGCTTGGAAATCACTCCTCAGTAAGCCTGCCTGGGGTGGATGCTGAGACCTACAAGGAACCTCAGAGTCTGTGGAAGGGACCTGGGGGAAGTCTTAGTTATGCCAGGTGGAGGGGAAGGAAGAAGAAGAAACACAGGCTATAGCAAGCAAGATGGCAAGATGCGGTCTGCCTGTGAGCTCTTCCTGTGTTCCTTCCCCAGACTTTGTAGAGCCCCCATGATACATGTGCAGATTTGATAGGAATGGGTTTTCTCCAGCGGAAACAGTGAGCAGACGGGCCTATGCATCTGAGGGATTCTGGAACAGTTTAGAGACAGCCCAGAAGACAGGGAAAGCAAGCGAAGAAATGCTAGTCCCAGAGCCGGCAAACATCTTCTATAAAGAGCCCAGCAAGTGTCTTAGGCCTTGTGAGCAGACAGTCTGTCACAGCTGCTCAATTCTGCCATTTTAGTGAGAAAACAATCATGGACAATATGTTTTTAAAAAAATTTTAATGGTAATTTCACATAAGCATGTATTCCTGAGTCACTCATGTGTCACAAAGATGATTCTTCACCTTTTTGGACACTATTTAAAAATGTAAAAGCCATTCTTAAGCTGTGGACCACATAAAAGCAAAATATGGCCCATGAGTTGTAGCTGGCCATGCCCTGGCCTGAGATATATGAGAGGGCAGCTAAGGCATGGGAAATTAGGTAGTTAGAATAGGAAGATGGCGTCCAGAATGGCAGTGGCTAAAAACTAGGGTGGGAAAAGCCCGTGAAAACAGAACAAAGGACGTTCCAAGACTGGAGTGAGGACCTCAGGCAGACGTGAACAGCGCTAGCCCGCTCCACGCGGCAGGCCCGCGTGGGGGAGGAAACGCACACAGAGGGAGGGGCCCAAGGGCCGGAGGCCTCTCTCCCTCCCTCCCTCTCTCCGCTTCATGTCTTTTGGGGAGGCATGCCCTCAAGCCTCAAGGATGTATTTTCCATTATTTTCTAAATAAAACTGAGCTGTAACACAGAGCTGTAACACTGGTCTGTCCAAGAGCTGTGACACGGTCTGTCCGAGGGCTGTCACGCTGGTCCATCACTTCAAATTTCTGTTGTGACAAGATAGAACCGAGGAAATTACACACTCCTCCAACAGGAAGATCTTCAGGCTGTCTCAGGAAGTAGAAATCATGCTAGTCTATAAAGCTAAGGTTATATCTGCAACCATGCAGATAACTTCTATAAAAACTCCAAGCAGCTCTCTTACAAAGACATGGTGAACTCTACAGAGAGTCTCAGTTACTTAGCAGGCCTCCTGACTCCTGCACCCCTCTTTTTGTCCCGCCTAGATTTGTGAAACACTCTTATGTAGTATTTAACAAAACAAGATCGTTGTTTTTTCAGACTAAAGGGGACAAGGAAAAGAATTTCACGTGGAGTAGAATGAAGGGACGATCAGATGGCACAAGTTTGGTTTGGGGGAACTCAGGGTGCAGTTAGATTCCAGGCACAGATTTTTCAAAGGCTTGACTTCATTGTATATTAAATTATTATCTAGAAACTTTGAAAATGAAGACCCTTCTTGCTCTCACTCCTCTGAACCACACATCTCCCAAACTAGGAGGTAAATGGAGAAAGAAGCAGCTCAAGCTCCCATGGGGCTCCTGGGCGATGGCATGGAAGCTTCTGGAGTAGAAAGAGGAAAAGCAAATATTCCTGAGTCATTCTAAGAAAGGCACTCAAGAATCGAAGGCCACGTGTTAGTTAGATTAATAGAAAAGGAACAAGTGGGGGGAGAAAACATGATGTGGATGGAGAGATGCACACGGAAGAGGAAGTAAAGACCAGAGGCTTGGCTTCAGTCCGGTCTCCAGTTCACCAGTCGCTGTCTTCTTTTCTTTCCCTTGGCTTTGTGTTAGAAGAGTCAGCTGTATCCCCAACTTAAAATTGCCTTACGGTCTAACAACTGCTGGTAACTGTATTAGGCATTCTTGGAATCCAATGCCTTCTGGAAAACATGTGGATGACATTATCCAACTTTGACCATATACTGTGCTAAAACACCCAGAAGATCAGAGAATCTCAATACCTTTCTTGAAACTGGTCCTAATTAAGGACTTAAATTGCTCAGGGAGATTCCTCTCTGCCTCTGATGGATTAAAAACAATGAAAGTTCTCACCTCCTTCAGAAGCATTAAGGGCACTGGTTCCCTTCCCTTCTGGTCCCAGGGTGCTGCTAAGACATCCCCTTGAATCCAGATGAGATAGGCTGGGACCCGGGATTCTCTACCAGAGACAAAGATCTCCTCCAGCAACAGAATACAAAGAAGCTCTGAATGACTAAAAGTAACCACTGCATGTGCAGTTGGGGTAATTATGAACAATGGGATAAGCGCAGCACAGCGCAAGATACCAGAAAGTGACAAGCCAACCGCCACGTCTGCAGTGCCAGGGGTGAAGCAGGGCGCTGCAGCAAGACCCCTGCACAGGGCCCCACCACAGGGGCGTGCAGGCCCACAGACCCGCCCCCGCCATCATCACCTTTAAGAACGGAGGAAGCTACCCTCCGGGAGCAGCAGGGGCACTGCTTTCTTGTTTTTGCTCCTTTGAGCTACAGAAAGAGCCTTAATAAAATCTTCCCTGAAATTCTGCCTGGCCTCTTATCAATTTCTACTTGATTAAAGGGTCTAAAGACCCCAGTGGGTAACACAACTTCACAGTGTTCTTGGGTTTTTCTTTATGTCTTTACATCTTTAAAAACATCTGGGAACTTCCCTGGTGGTCCAGAAGTTAAAAATCTGCCTGTCATATGGGTACAGTTTGACCCTTGGTCAGGGGAGATTCCATGGCACCCCACTCCAGTACTCTTGCCTGGAAAATCCTATGGACATGGGAGCCTGGTGGGCTGCAGTCCATGGGGTGGCTAAGAGTCAGACACAACTGAGTGACCTCACTTTCACTTATCACTTTCATGCATTGGAGAAGGCAATGGCAACCCACTCCAGTGTTCTTGCCGGGAGAATCCCAGGGACGGGGGAGCCTGGTGGGCCGCCGTCTATGGGGTCGCACAGAGTCGGACACGACTGAAGCGACTCAGCAGCAGCAGGGGAGATTCCACACACCCCAGGGCAACTAAGCTGAGCACCACAATTAATCACCGAGCCCGAGCCCTACCACCTGTGCTCACAGCAAGAGAAGTCACCATAGCGAGAAGCCCCCCCCACGGCAACCGGAGAGCAGCCCGCAGCAGGAGACAGGCTGAGTGTAGCGACGAAGGCCCCGTGCAGCCAAACAAATAAACACGCAGACACTCGGGGCTGCTTGTAACAGAAACAGGCAGAATAAGATCAAAGACAATTAAAAGAGAACCAAGGACACCAACACGCAAACAAACACACACCTCCAAGGACACCTGCAAGTTTCTAACAAACAGCAGAATAGGGTACGGATCTTTCGTTGTTATTGGAAGGAAATACACCAGTTTACTGCAAAGATTCAACCCTTAGCATTACCCTAAGTTTTTAAATGCATTTTATTATTCAGTAACATGGATTTGGAGAAGACTCTTGAGAGTCCCTTGGACTACAAGGAGCTCCAACCAGTCCATCCAAAAGGACATCAGTCCTGGGTGTTCACTGGAAGTACTCATGTTGACGCTGAAACTCCAATACTTTGGCCACCTGATGCGAAGAGCTGACTCATCTGAAAAGACCCTGATGCTGGGAAAGATTGGGGGCAGGAGGAGAAGGGGACGACAGAGGATGACATGATTGGATGGCATCACCGACTCAATGGGCATGAGTTTGGGTGGAGTCCAGGAGTTGGTGATGGACAGGGAGGCCTGGCGTGCTGCAGGTCATGGGGTCTCAAAGAGTCGGACACGACTGAGCGACTGAACTGCACTGAAGTGAGCGTGAATTTATTCATCGAGACCTGCCTCTAGGCCTCAGTGCCAGGCACTGGAGAGACAGAGACGGCGTGCGTGTCCTGAGCCCTGACTGTCCCAAGCAGCCCCGGGTGTCTGCGAGTCTCTTCGTTTGGCGGCACGGGGCCTTCGTCGCCACACTCAGCCTGCCTCCTGTTGCAGGGCTGCTTTCCAGTTGCCATGGCGGGGGGCCTCTCACTGTGGTGACTTCTCTCGCTGTGGAGCACAGGCTCTATAGCTTGGGCTCAGGTGTTTAGGGTGCAATGAGGGAGACCAATACCTAAATCAACTACGATTTGGGCTGAGATTCCTAATGGGACTTTATACAAGACGCTATAGAGGGCCTATCAGGAGCGCCACTGCTGCTAGCCGGCCAGGGTGAACCCGCCCACATCCCTGGCCACGGGGTCCCCCTAGATCAGTCCCGGGGCAGCTATGCTGAGGGCCCAGACCAATGATGGAGCAGGGGGCCCATCAGGGATGGAGGAAGGCAAGCTTCCCACAGGCCCTACTGAGTGCTCTGATTGGGAAAATGAAACAGAGGAAGCAACAGACAGGACAGAGGCTCCTGCGCGCCAGTGAATGGGGCCCTGGACTTGGCACCCTGGGGACATGTGGAGCCTGCAGAGGCAAGTCAGTGCCCCCTGGAAGGTGGTTTCCCAGGCGCTGGCTTCCTCACTCGCAGTAGCCAAGAGAATCTCGATAGGGATGCGGACGCGGCTGTGGACGTGGAGGGCACTGGAGCTTGGGAAGCCACCGTACACGGAGGCTGGTGCCACGTGCCAGGTGAAGCTGAGGAGAGCGGCGCCGACCTGAGGCAGGAGCTCAGCCCTGAACGGCCTTCCCGCCTGAGAGCTCGAAGCAGGCCAGGGCGGCGCCGGCCGCCAGCAGCTGGAGGGAGCAGCACGTGGGAGGCAGCGAAGGCCGGCAACAGGGCCGGCTGAAGATTCCACAGCTGCACTACAGTAAAGAGAAGTTTTCAAGTTAGTTCTTTCCGTATTTTTACGTAAACATCCAGGAGTGGGGCTGCTGTGTCACGTGGGAGCTCTGTTTTTAGTGTTTTGAGAAGCGGCCATACTGTTTTTCACAGTGGCTGCTATGTTCACACCAACAGTGTGTGAGGGCTCCGTTTTCTTCGCATCCTCACCAACACTTGTTATTTACGGATTTTCTGATAGCCGTTTTTACAAATGTGAGACGATATCTCATTGTGCTTTTGATTTGCGTCTCCCTGGGCTTCCCTGGTGGCTCAGTGGTAAAGAATATATCTGCCAACGCTGGAGTCACAGGTTGACCCTGGATTGCGAAGACCCCCAGGAGAAGGAAAGAGCAAACCATTCCAGTATTCTTGCTGGGAAAATCCCATGGTCAGGGGAGCCGGACAGACTATAGTCCTTGGGGTCACAAAGAGTCAGGCAGGACTCAGTGACTGAGCATGCACGATAATAGCAACATTGAGCGTCTTTTCATGGATGTGTTGAATGTCTTACTGGCTTCTTTAGAAAGATATCTATCCAAATCTTCTGTCCATTTTTAATTACGTTGGGATTTTTTAAATATTGAATGGTATGAGCTATTCATACATTTTGGTTATTGACCCCTCGTTGGTCATATCACTTGCAAAAATTTCCTCTGATTCAGCATGTTGTCTGTCTGCATTGTCAGTGATTTCCTTTGCTGTCCAAAAGCTTTTACAGGGCTTCCCTGGTGGCTCAGCTGGTAAAGAATCCACCTGCAATGGGGTAGGCCTGGGTTCAATCCCTGGGTTGGGAAGATCCCCTAGAGAAGAGAACGGCTACCCACTCCAGTATTCTGGCCTGGAGAATTCCATGGACTGTATAGTCCATGGGGTTACAAAAAGTAGGACACAATAGAGCGACTTTCCCTTTCAGGTTCCATTTCATTTATTTTTGCTTTTGTCTTAGGAGACAGATGAATATATATATATATATATATATATGCAAATATGTGTATATATATGTTTACAATTGGAACTTCCAGGTGGCACTACTGGTAAAGAACCCACCTACCACCCAAGACTGATGAGTCATGGTGGAGACTTCTGACAAAATGTGGTCCACTGGAGAAGGAAATGGCAAACCACTTCCGCACTGTTGCCTCAAGAACCCCATGAACAGTTCAAAAAGGCAAAAAGATACAACAGCGAATTATGAACTCCCCAGAAGGACATGACTGGTGATGGAAGTAAAGTCCGATGCTGTAAAGAGCAATATTGCACAGGAACCTGGAGTGTCAGGTCCACGAATCAAGGCAAATTGGAAGTGGTCAAACAGGAGATGGCAAGAGTGAACGTTGACATTCTAGGAATCAGTGTACTAACATGGACTGGAATGGGTGAATTTAACTCAGATGACCATTATATCTACTACTGCGGGCAGGAATCCCTCAGAAGAAATGGACTAGCAATCATGGTCAACAAAAGAGTCCGAAATGCAGTACTTGGATGCAATCTCAAAAATGACAGAATGATCTCTGTTCATTTCCAAGGCAAACCATTCAATATCACAGTTATCTAAGTCTATGCCCCAACCAGCAATGCTGAAGAACCTGAAGTTGAATGGTTTTATGAAGACCTACAAGGTCTTTTAGAACTAACACCCAAAAAAGATGTCCTTTTCATTATAGGGGACTGGAATGCTAAAGTAGGAAGTCAAGAAACACCTGGAGTAACAGGCAAATTTGGCCTTGGAATGCGGAATGAAGCAGGGCAAAGACTAATAGAGTTTTGCCAAGAAAATGCACTGGTCATAGCAAACACCCTCTTCCAACAACACAAGAGAAGACTCTACACATGGACATCACCAGATGGTCAACAC
>SJYW01002690.1:106374-135812 GCA_006410735.1 Raphicerus campestris
TATCACAGTTATCTAAGTCTATGCCCCAACCAGTAATGCTGAAGAACCTGAAGTTGAATGGTTTTATGAAGACCTACAAGGTCTTTTAGAACTAACACCCAAAAAAGATGTCCTCTTCATTATAGGGGACTGGAATGCAAAAGTAGGAAGTCAAGAAACACCTGGAGTAACAGGCAAATTTGGCCTTGGAATGCGGAATGAAGCAGGGCAAAGACTAATAGAGTTTTGCCAAGAAAATGCACTGGTCATAGCAAACACCCTCTTCCAACAACACAAGAGAAGACTCTACACATGGACATCACCAGATGGTCAACACTGAAATCAAACTGATTATATTCTCTACAGCCAAGGATGGAGAAGCTCTATACAGTCAGCAAAAACAAGACTGGGAGCTGACTGTGGCTCAGATCATGAACTCCTTATTACCAAATTCAGACTTAAATGGAAGAAAGTAGGGAAAACCACTAGATGATTCAGGTATGACCTACATCAAATCCCTTACAATTATACAGGGGAAGTGACAAATAGATTCAAGGGATTAGATCTGATAAACAGTGTGCCTGAAGAACTATGGACAGAGGTTCATGATGTTGTACAAGAGACAGTGATCAACACCATCTTCGTGAAAAAGCAATGCAAAAGGGCAAAATGGTTGTCTGAGGAAGCCTTACAAATAGCTGTGAAAAGGAGAGAAGCAGAAGGCAAAGGAGAAAAGGAAAGAAATACCCATTTGAATGCAGAGTTCCAAAAAATTACAAGGAGAGATAAGAAAGCCTTCCTCAGTGATAAATGCAAAGAAATAGAAAAGAAAACAATAAAATGGAAAGAAAAGAGATCTCTCCAAGAAATTTAGATACCAAGGGAACATTTCATGCAAAGATGGGATCAAAGGACAAAAATGGTATGGACCTAACAGAAGCAGAAGATATTAAGAAGAGGTGGCAAGAATACACAGAAGAACTGTACAAAAAATATCTTCATGACCCAGATAATCATGATGGTGTGATCACTCACCTGGAGCCAGATATCCTGAAATGCAAAGTCAAGTGGACCTTAGGAAGCATCACTATGAGCAAAGCTAATGGAAGTGATGGAATTCCAATTGAGCTATTTCAATTCTTCAAAGATGATGCTGTGAAAGTGCTGCACTCAATATGCCAGCAAATTTGGAAAACTCAGCAATGGCCACAGGACTGGAAAAGATCAGTTTTCATTCCAATCCCAAAGAAAGGCAATGCTAAAGAATGCTCAAACTACTGCACAGTTGCACTCATCTCACACGCTAGCAAAGTGATGCTCAAAATTCTCCAAGCAAGGCTTCAACAGTACATGAACCATGAAATTTCAGATGTTCAAGCTGGATTTAGAAAAGGCAGTGGAACCAGATATCAAATTGCAACATCAGTTGGATCATCAAAATGCAAGAGGGTTCCAGAAAACATCTACTTCTGCTTTATTGACTATGCCAAAGCCTTTGACTGTATGTATCACAACAAACTGTGGAAAATTCTTCAAGAGATGGGAATCCAAGACCACCTCACCTGCCTCCTGAGAAATCTGTATGCAGGTCAAGAAATAACAGTTAGAACCAGGCATGGAACAGCTGACTGATTCCAAATTTGGAAAGGAGTACATCAAGGCTGTATATAGTCACCCAGCTTATTTAACTTATATGCAGAGTACATCATGTGAAATGCCAGGATAGATGAAGCACAAGCTGGAATCAAGATTGCCAGGAGAAATATCAATAACTTCAAATATGCAGATGATACCACCCTTATGGAAGAAAGCAAAGAGGAACTGAAAAGCCTCTTGATGAAAGTGAAAGAGGAGAGTGAAAAAGTTGGCTTAAAACTCCACATTCAGAAAAGTAAGATCATGGCATTTGGTCCCATCACTTCATAGCAAATAGATGTTAAAACAGTGGAAACAGTGACAGACTTTATTTGAGGGGGCTCCAAAATCACTGCAGATGGTTGACTGCAGCCTTGAAATTAAAAGACACTTGCTCCTTGGAAGAAAAGCTATGACCAAGCTAGACAGCACATTGAAAAGCAGAACATTACTTTGTCAACAAAGGTCCATCTAGTCAAAGCTGTGGTTTTTCCAGTGGTCATGTATGGATGTGAGAGTTGGACTCTAAAGAAAGCTGAGCACCAAAGAATTGATGCTTTTGAACTGTGGTGTTGGAGAACACTCTTGAGAGTCCCTTCGACTGCAAAGAGATCCAACCAGTCCATCCCTAAGGAAATCAGTCCTGAATATTCATTGGAAGGGCTGATGCTGAAGCTGAAACTCCAATACTTTGGCCATGTGATGTGAAGAACTGACTCATGGAAAAGATCCTGATTCTGGGAAAGATTAAAAGTGGGAGAAGAAGGGGACGACAGAAGATGAGATGGTTGGATGACATCACCAACTCAATGGACATGGGTTTGAGTAAGCTCTGGGAGTTGGTGATGGACAGGGAGGCCTGGTGTGCTGCAATCTATGGGATCGCAAAGAGTCAGACATGACTGGTTACTGAAATGACGTTTACAATTTGGGCTTCCCAGGTGGCACTACTGGTAAAGAACCCACCTGCCACGGCAGGAGGCATAGAGACATTGGTTGATCAGGAAGATTCTCTNGAAAGCGGGAGAAAAAGGGGACGACAGAAGATGAGATGGTTGGATGACATCACCAACTCAATGGACATGCGTTTGAGTAAGCTCTGGGAGTTGGTGATGGACAGGGAGGCCTGGTGTGCTGCGATCTATGGGATCGCAAAGAGTCAGACATGACTGGTGACTGAAATGACGTTTACAATTTGGGCTTCCCAGGTGGCACTACTGATAAAGAACCCACCTGCCACGGCAGGAGGCATAGAGACATTGGTTGATCAGGAAGATTCTCTGGAGGAGGGCGTGGCAACCCACTCCAGTATTATTGCCTGGAGAATCCCATGGACTGAGGAGCCTGGTGGGTGCTATCCACGGAGGTACAAAGAGTTGGACACGACTGAAGCGACTTAGCACATAGCTACAATTTATGTCAAAGAATGTTCTGCCATGTTTTCCTCTAGGATTTTTATGATTTCCATTCTTACATTTAAGTCATTATCCACTTTGACTTTATTTTTGTATGTTGTGTGACAAAATGTTCTAATTTCATTCTTTTGCATGTAGCTGCCGTTTTTCCAGAACCATTTACTGAAGAGACTGTTTTTCCATCATGTATATTCTTACTTCCTTTGCCATAAATTGATCATAAGTGTGTGCATTTATTTCTGGTCTGTCTATTCTTTTCCATTGGTCTATGTGTCTGCTAACATGCCAGTGCCATACAGTTTTGATGACTGTGGCTTTGTAACATAGTCTGACATCGGAGCACATTGAAAGGTTGCAATTGCAAGCCATGTGCCACGCCAGGACTTGTGACCTCTGGAGGAGAGGATTTCAATCCAGGGCCAGACACGAGGCTTGANGGTTTATCGTGTGTGGTAAGTTCCTTCAGGCGTGTCCGGCTCTTTGCAGCCCTGTGGACCATAGCCCACCAGGCTCCTCTGTCCATGGAATTCTTCAGGCAAGAATACTGGAATGGTTGCCATCCTCTCCTCCATGGGGTCTTCCCAGCCCAGGGATCAAAGCCACGTCTCTTACATCTCCTGCCTGGGCAGCTGGGCTCTTCACCATTAGCACTGCCAGGGAAGCCCTAGCTTTATCACATGTGGCCTTTATCATGTTGAGGTCTGTTCCCTCTATATCCACTTCATTAAGAGTCTTTATCATAAACAGATACTGAATTTTGTCAAAGTTTTTGTCCATCTGTTGGGATGATAGTCTGTTACGATTTCTTCGGTTTGCTAATCACACTGATTGACTTGTGGATATTGAACCGTCCTTGTATCCCTGGGGAAAATTCCACTTGATCATGGGGTATGAGGCTTTAATGTGTTGTTGGGTTCTATTTGAAGTTTTTTCATCTGTGTTCATCAGTGATATTGACCTGTAATCTTCTTTGTTTGTAATATCTTTGGATTGGCAGCAGAGTGGCCTCAAGGAGTGAGTTCAGAAGTGTTCCTTCCTCTTCAACTTTTTGAAATAGTTTTAAAAGAATAGGTCTTAACTCATCTTTAAATGTTTAGTAGAATTCGCCCATGTCTGGACCTGAAATTTTGCTTTATTTATTACTGATTCCATTTTATTGCTGGTAATTGGAAGGTTCATATTTTCTATTTCTTCCCGTTTCAGTCTCAGGAAATTATACATTTCTAGGAGGTTGTCCATTCCTTCTAGGTTGTCCATTTTATTGGTAGATACAAATCTGTTATTATGATCCTTTGCATCCCTGTGCATCGGTGTAGCTTCCTTTCATTTCTGATTTTGTTGGGTTAGGGCATCTCTTTCTCATCACTTTAGTTAAAGGTTTATTTTGTCTATCTTCTCAAAGAATCAGTTATTAGTTTTATATCTATCTCTGTTTCATTTATTTCCGTTTCAACCTTTATGATTTCTTTCCTTTCCTTCAGTTCANCACGTTAGTTAAAGGTTTATTTTGTCTATCTTCTCAAAGAATCAGTTATTAGTTTATATATCTATCTCTGTTTCATTTATTTCCGTTTCAACCTTTATGATTTCTTTCCTTTCCTTCAGTTCAATTCAGTTCAGTTGCTCAGTTGTGTCTGACTCTGCGACCCCATGAACAGCAGCACGCCAGGCCTCCCTGTCCATCACCAACACCTGGAGTCCACCCAAACCCATGTCCATTGTGTTGGTGATGCCATCCAACCATCTCATCCTCTGTCGTTCCCTTCTTCTCCCACCTTCAATCTTTCCCAGCATCAGGGTCTTTTAAAGTGAGTAAGCCCTTTGCATCATGTGGCCAAAATATTGGAGTTTCAGCTTCAACATCAGTCCTTCCAATGAACAGCCAGGACTGATCTCCTTTATGATGGACTGGTTGGATCTCCTTGCAGTCCAAGGGACTCTCAAGAGTCTTCTCCAACACCACAGTTCAAAAGCATCAATTCTTCGGTGCTCAGCTTTCTTTAGAGTCCAACTCTCACATCCATACATGACCACAGGAAAAACCAGAGCCTTGACTAGACGGACCTTTGTTGCAAAGTCCTTTCCTTAGTAGTTATGATTCCTAGCTTTGAGTTTTGTTTGTTCTTCTTTCTCTAGTTCCTTCAAGTATAAGTTTAGGTCATTTATCTGATTTTTTTTTGTTTGTTTCCTAATATTGCTATATACTCCCCCTCAGAACTGCTTTTGCTGTGACCAATAGGTTTGGGGTCATTGTGCTTCCTTTTATCTCCAATATTTTTTTATTTCCTCTTTGACTTCTCCAGTAATCCACTGGTTGCTTAGTAGCATGTTTTATAGTCTCTCTGTGTTTGTGGATTTGCAGGATTTTCTTTCTTGAGGTTGACGTCTAATCTCACATTGTTATGGTCAGTTAAAATTTTTTAAAAATGGACTAAAACAATCTAATTTCTTCCTAGCTAACAGAAAGCTAGAAATGCTACNAATATTTTTTTATTTCCTCTTTGACTTCTCCAGTAATCCACTGGTTGCTTAGTAGCATGTTTTATAGTCTCTCTGTGTTTCTGGATTTGCAGGATTTTCTTTCTTGAGGTTGACTTCTAATCTCACATTGTTATGGTCAGTTAAAATTTTTTAAAAATGGACTAAATGTTTTCTTCCTAGCTAACAGAAAGCTAGAAATGCTCCNATAGTCTCTCTGTGTTTGTGGATTTGCAGGATTTTCTTTCTTGAGGTTGACGTCTAATCTCACATTGTTATGGTCAGTTAAAATTTTTTAAAAATGGACTAAAACAATCTAATTTCTTCCTAGCTAACAGAAAGCTAGAAATGCTACATAAAATATAACCATATTTGAATTGGGTTTTGTTTTATTTTGTTTGAATTCACAGGAAAAAGGGGGAAACCACCAGGTGCCATAAAGGAAAAGTGAGCTAAATATCAGAGTAGTGAGGATTTGCTCTGATACCAGACTTCCCTGAGATCAGACAGATACTCTCCTAATATCTGGGAGGTAGTGAGGACTTGCTCTGATATTAGACTTCCCTAATATCAAACTGAACTTCAGACATTCGGGCAGGTTGGTATGGATCTTGGCAGTCCTACTAAAGTCTTTCTTATAAACACCTAGATAACCAGCTTCCTCATAACTGATTCTCTAATACAGTGCTTCCCAAGCTTACCTGTATGTAGAATCATCACATATCTGATTCTCTAATACACTTCTTCCCAAGCTGACATGCACATAGAATCCTCACATATCTCATTTTCTAGTACAGTGCTTACATGTATGTAGAATCCTCACATATCTAGTTTTCTAATACAGTGTTTCCCAAGCTTACACGTGTTTAGAATCATTTGAAGATGTGGTTAGCATACAGATTCTGACTGAGCAAGTCTAAAGTAGAGTTTCAACTCTGAAGTTTCTAACGGCTTCCCAGATGATGCTGATGCTGCTGGTCTAGAGGCCATATTTTAAGTAAGTACGATATTGCAGAGCCAGAACATTTTCAAAAACAAAAGAAAAAAAAGCATTCATTCCCTTATTTATACAAAAATATTCTAGGCCCAACCATAAAATAATTGAGTCTATCCTATCAACACCATATCAGCATGTACTCCAAACATCCAACCCATTTCACGGCACAGAACAGGCTTGATGGAAAAACAAAGTTGCATCTGAAGCTGACGTGGAAAGCGAAGCAGGGGAGATGGAAGGGAATGAGGAGAGGCCAACAGCATCAAGTGTCCTCTTCACGCTTAAGTGCCGGGCCAGCTAAGCTGTCAGTTTTTCGTATTTTCTATCTATACACTATTAATATTTTCAGTAACGACAACTTGTCCAACTTAAGACAAAACATAAACACCACTTGAGATGCACCAGGGGGCCCAAAAGGGCTCTAATCCATCAACTCAGATTTAGGAAGATTTAACACAACACTTGAAGAGCATAGAAGGGTGGGGCAGGAATGTTTGCTATCAGCCGGCATCAGGCGGGGCCAGAGGTAAAGAACCCACTTGCCAGTGCGGGAGACAAGACACTCAGGCTTGACCCCTGGGTGGGGAAGGTCCCCTGAACGAGAGGATGGCAACCAACTCCAGTGTTCTTGCCTGGAATCCCATGGACAGAGGAGCTTGGCAAGCTACAGTCCATAACTTTGCAAAGAGTCAGACACAACCGAAGCGACTTAGCCCACAAGTGTCAAAAGGTTCATCTTTAATGAGCAACATGATAACTTTCTATTAAATAAACTCACACTCCAGCCTGAATAGCCCAGGAATTCATTCATGTCTGCCATCATTTCCACACTTGGCAAATCAAAACTCCTTGTGTCTATGCTTTGGGACCCACAATCAGCTCACTGAACACCTGGGCAAGAAGCAAGTCATAGCTCTAATTGACTCACACCCAAAATAAGAGATGGAGAGAGAAAAGGAGATTATATCATGTCATTCTTGTTCAGTCACTATGTCGTGTCCAACTCTTTGCAACCCCCGAGACTGTATCGCACCAGGCTCCTCTGTCCATGGGCTTTCCCCAGCAAGAACACTGGAGTGGGCTGCCACTTCCTCCTCCAGGGCCTCTTCCTGGATCTGAGATAGAACACGCATCTCCCGCGCTGGCGGGTGGACTCTTTACCACTGTTCACCAGGGAAGCCCTACATTGTGTCAACTCCCCCAGATTGAATTAGAGATTTTTTCAGGACAAGCTAAACTAACTCTTCTCAGGATTAAAACGCATAGAATTTCAGTTCAGTCACTCAGTCGTGTCCAACTCTTTGCAACCCCATGGACGGTAGCACACCAGGCTTCCCTGTCCAACATCAACTCTTGGAGTTTGTTCAAACTCATGTCCATTGAGTTGGTGATGCCATCCAACCAGCTCATCCTCTGTCTTCCCCTTCTCCTCCTGCCTTCAATCTTTCCCAGAATCGGGGTCTTTTCAAATGAGTCAGTTCTCCTCATCAAGTGGCCAAAGTATTGGAGTTTCAACTTCAACATCAGTCCTTCCAATGAATATTCAGGACTGATTTCCTTAAGGACTGACTGGTTGATATCCTTGCAGTTCAAGGGCCTCTCAAGAGTCTTCTCCAACACTGCAGTTCAAAAGCATCAATTCTTCAGCACTCAGCTTTCTTTCCAACTCTCAAATCCATACATGATTACTGGAAAAACCATAACTTTGACTAGATAAACCTTTGTCAGCAAAGTAATGTCTCTGCTTTTTAATATGCTGTCTAGGTTGGTCATAGTTTTTCTTTCAGGGAGCAAGCGTCTTTTAATTTCATGTCTCTAGTCACCATCTGCAGTGACTTTGGAGCCCCCCAAACGACTGAGCGACCTCACCTTCACCTTCAAATAAAGTCTGTCACTGTCTCCACTGTTTCCCCATCTATTTGCCATGAAGTGATCGGACCATACAGATGGCCCAAAAGCACATTAAAAGATGCTCAACATAGCTAATTATTAGAGAAATGCAAATAAGAACTACAATGAAGGGTCACTTCACATCACTCAGAATGACTACCATTAAAAGACCTACAAATAAATGCTAGAGAGAGTGTGGATAAAAGGAAACCCTCCTACATTGTTGGTGGGAATGTAAACTGGTACAGCCACTATGGAAAATGATATGGAGATTACTTTAAAAACAGAGCTACCGTATGTCCAGCAATCTCACTTTGGGCATTTATGTGGATAAAACCATAGCTTGGAAAGATACATGCACCCCAAAGTTCATTGCAGTACTCTTTACAATAACCAGGACATGGAAGCAACCTAAACGTCCATCAGCAGAAGAATGGATGAAGATGCGGTACACGTATACATTGGAATATCACTCAGCCGTAAAAAAAGAATGAAATAATGTCATCAGAAGAAACATGAATGTACCCAGAGACTGTCATACTGAGTGAAGTGAGGCAATGAAAGACAAATGTCATATGATAGCACTTACAGGTAGAATCTAAAAAAAAATGGAACAAAACAGAAATAGCGTTACTAACGTAGAAACTAAATTTATGGTCACCAGGGAGCAAGGCGGGGAAGGACAAACTGGGAGATTGGTGTTGACGTATACACATTACTTTATATAAAACAGATAACTAATAAGGCCCTACTGTGTGGCACAGGGAGCTCCACTCAGTGCTCTGCAATGAACTATGGGAAAGAGTCAAAATGAAGAGTGAATATACGCGTATGTACAATGGATTCACTGTGCTGTACCCTGAAACTAACACAACACTGTAAATTTATTTTAAAAATTTAACTCTTGTATGAGACTTGAGCAAATCACATTCTTCTTTAAACCACCATAATTTAGCCCCTCTGTTACAATAACTTTTTCTGTATGTTATCTACTGCTGCAGCCTTCTGAAGAAGCTGTCAAAAACTATGTCTTACTAAATTAATCTGATGAAGCAATTTCACACCTTCCTAGAAAAGTTATATCAACCATGCATTAAAATTTACTGTGTTTTAATAATAAAATAGATATATTTATGGGCAAACATATTTAAAGGAGATTGGAGAATTTAGCCATTTTTATAACTGTTAAATCATTGTCCTTTAAATAATAAGAGAAATGTATTTAAAGGCAATACAACTAAAATTGGAGAAGATAGTTATTTGTATCACCATCAGTCATTTTTCTTATTTTCAGTTATTCAGTAAAAGATGATATGTGGTATAAAGGGAAAAATTATTTGTATAAATCATCAACACCAACTCTGTTTCCAAATCAAAGTGAACACTGGTTCATCCTGTCTCCGCAGACATACAGCTGACACACTCAAACGTGTACCATTGGCAGACTTCCTTAGGCAGATTTTCCCAGCACTTTCCCTCTTTCTGTGACTCCATGGATTAAACGAACAACACAGCTTTTGTTACAAGAGCCACTTCCGTCTGAACATCAGACTTAGGAATTGCTATCTGCTCATTCGTTTAGTGCTCAGGATACAAAGATGGGCATGTCTGGTTGCTGCCCTCCGGGATCTCACAGCCCAGAGTGGGAGCTGTTGTTCAGTTGGCCAGTCATGTCCGACTCTGTGACCCACGGACTGCAGCACACCAGGCTTTCCTGTCTTTCTCTGTCTCCCAGAATTTGCTTAAACTGCATCTATTGACTCAGTGATGCAGCTCGTCCTCTGTCAGACATCTAAAAAGGATTATCACATACAAAACAGCACCAGAGAGCAAGTGCTTCAGGAGAGGCCGAGAGGACAGCTCCGCCTTCCACGACGGCCTTCTTCCACACTTGTATCCCAGCTTTCATCCAACATATACTGATCAGACCAAACAAATTTGAATATAAGGTGCATCCATAGGAATTCTGAGGCCTTATATGAGCTATTTCTTTAAGTCTTATTTTCCTCATTGGTAAAATGGAAAAACTAATCTTTACGTCATAAGATTGTTTTGAGGAATAAATGAAATAACATGTATAAAGTACCTCCACATAGTAAGGACTTAATATTTCGAGGTTCCTTCTCTCTTCCCCTTCCAACAATGACTTGAAGATAGAAATATTCATGTATATTAGATTTATTATCAACCTCCTCACTCACTAATTTCTATACTAAACACTCTGTCATGTATTTCTATTTTCAGCGTATAAATCTCTTGTGGAAAATATATTCTGATGCTTTATTATTTTCTATGAGGAACAGTATTTTCATATAATGGCTCTAAATTTGCTGCATCAAGGGTCAACGGATTTACTCCATTTCTTAACACATGATGATTTACTGCACAAATTTGTTAACATGAGCCAAGCTATAATTTCATCAGCGAATCCAGACAAGAGGAAAGCAGTCTATCTTCAGTCAGTGAGGATCAGATTATCCCAATCCACCAGGCCAAAACTGCAACATAAGTCAGTCACCCAACTCTAGCCATGTTGGAAACACAACCCAACAGAAATTAGATCTTGTACTATCCATGGGGTGAGACTCAATATGCACCACCCACCCACCCACATGCACAGAAACTCCAGTCACAGAAACGAATATGACAGCTAATGCAAAAGAGGAGTTCCGGGAAAGCAAAGACGAAACTTCCCTGTAGAAAAGCCTCCACATACAATAAACGTAAGCCTCTACTACTGTAAACATACACACACATACACACAAACATATATATATATATACACACACATATAAAACTTCTTTTAAATTCATGTTACTGTAAAATTCAGGTGCTGAAAAATACATANTTTGTTACACAAAAGCTCTGAGCTATCAAGCCTTGTCTCTAGCCCTGGATTGAATTCTTCTCCTCCGGGGGCCAAGAATCCCAGTGTTGTAATTCAACAACAACCTTTCAATATCACTGATGAACATAGATACAAAATCCTTAACAAAATTCTAGCAAAAAGAATCCAACAACATATTAAAAAGATCATACATCAGGATCAAGTTGGGTTTATCCCAGGGATGCAAGGATTCTTCAATATTTGCAAATCAATCAATGTGATACACCACATTAACAAACTGAAAGAAAAAGGCCATATGGTTATCTCAATAGATGCAGAGAAAGCCTTTGACAAAATTCAACACCCATTTATGATTTAAAAAAAAAAAACTCTCCAAAAGCAGGCATAGATGGAACATACCTCAACATAATAAAAGTCATATATGATAAGCCCACAGCAAACATTATCCTTAATGGTGAAAAATTGAAAGCATTTCCCCTAAAGTCAGGAACAAGACAAGGGTGCCCACTCTCACCACTACTATTCAACAAAGCTTTGGAATTTTTAGCCACAGCAATCAGAGAAGAAAAAGAAATAAAAGGAATCCAAATTGGAAAAGAAGAAATAAAACTCTCACTGTTTGCAGATGACGTGATCCTCTACACAGAAAACCCTAAAGACTCCACCAGAAAATTACCAGAGCTAATCAATGAATAAAGTTGCAGGATAAATTAATACACATAAATCCCTTGCATTCCTATACACTAACAATGAGAAAACAGAAAAAGAAATCAAGGAAACAATTCCATTCACCATTGCAACAAAAAGAATAAAATACTTAGGGATAAATCTACCTAAAGAAACCAGATGTGTATAAGAGACAGCATCCATCGCTCTGACACCAAAACCAGACAAAAATGCCACACACACACACACACACACACACACACACACACACNATTGCAACAAAAAGAATAAAATACTTAGGGATAAATCTACCTAAAGAAACCAGAGACCTATATATAGAAAACTATAAAACACTGATGAAAGAAATCTAAGGTGACACAAATAGATGGAAAAATATACCATGTTCATGGATTGGAAGAATCAATATAGTGAAAATGAGTAAACTACCCAAAGCAATCTACAGATTCAATACAATCCCTATCCAGCTACCAATGGTATTTTTCACAGAACTAGAATAAATAGTTTCACAATTTGTATGGAAACACAGAAAACCTCAAATATCCAAAGCAATTTTGAAAAAGAAGAATGGAACTTGAGGAACAACCTGCCTGACTTCAGACTACACTACGAAGCCACAGTCATCAAGACAGTATGGTACTGGCACAAAGACAGAAATATAGATCAATGGAACAAAATAGAAAGCCCAGAGATAAATCCATGCACCTATGGACACCTTATCTTTGACAAAGGAGGCAAGAATATACAATGGAGAAAAGATCATCTCTTTAACAAGTAGTGCTGGGAAAACTGGTCAACCACTTGTAAAAGAATGAAACTAGAACACTTTCTAACACCATACACAAAAATAAACTCAAAATGCATTAAAGATCTAAGTGTAAGACCAGAAACTATAAAACTCCTAGAGGAAAACATAGGCAGAACACTCTCTGACATAAATCACAGCAAGATCCTCTATGACCCACCTCCCAGAGTATTGGAAATAAAAGCAAAAATAAAAAATGAGATCTAATTAAACTTAAAGGCTTTTCCACAACGAAGAAAACTATAAGCAAGGTAAAAAGACAGCCTTCAGAATGGGAGAAAATGATAGCAAACAAAGCAACTGACANTTGGAAACAAAAGCAAAAATAAAAAATGAGATCTAATTAAACTTAAAGGCTTTTCCACAACGAAGAAAACTATAAGCAAGGTAAAAAGACAGCCTTCAGAATGGGAGAAAATGATAGCAAACAAAGCAACTGACAAAGAATTAATCAAAAATATACAAGCAGCTCATTCAACTCAATACCAGAAAAATAAACGACCCAATTAAAAAATGGGCCAAAGAAGTAAACAGAAATTTCTCCAAAGAAGACATACAGATGGCTAACAAACACATGAAAAGATGCTCAACATCACTCATTATCAGAGAAATGCAAATCAAAACCACAATGAGGTACCATTTCACACCAGTCAGAATGGCTGTGATCCAAAAGTCTACAAGCAATAAATGCTGGAGAGGATGTGGAGAAAAGGGAACCCTCTTACACTGTTGGTGGGAATGCAAACTAGTACAGCCACNAGACCACAATGAGGTACCACTTCACACCAGTCAGAATGGCTGTGATCCAAAAGTCTACAAGCAATAAATGCTGGAGAGGGTGTGGAGAAAAGGGAACCCTCTTACACTGTTGGTGGGAATGCAAACTAGTATAGCCACTATGGAGAACAGTGTGGAGATTTTTTTTTAAATGGGAAATAGAACTGCCTTATGACCCAGCAATCCCACTGCTGGACATACACACCAAGGAAACCAGAATTAAAAGAGACACATGTACCCCAATGTTCATCGCAGCACTGTTTACAATAGCCAGGACATGGAAGCAACTTAGATGTCCATCGGCAGACAATGGAAAAGAAAGCTGTGGTACATATACACAATGGAATATTACTCAGCTATTAAAAAGAATGCATTTGAGTCAGTTCTAAAGAGGTGGATGAACCTGGAGCTTATTATACAGAGTGAAATAAGTCAGAAAGAAAAACACCAATACAGTATATTAACACATGTATATGGAATTTAGAAAGATGGTAACGATGACCCTATATGAGACACAGCAAAAGAGACACAGATATAAAGAACAGTCTTTTGGACTCGGTGGGAGAGAGCAAGAGTGGGATGATTTGGGAGAATGGCATTGAAACATGTATATTATCATATGTGAAACAGACTGCCAGTCCAGGTTCGATGCAGGATACAGGATGCTTGGGGCTGGTGCATTGGAATGACCCAAAGGGACAGGATGGGGAGGGAGGTGGGATGAGGTTCAGGATGGGGAACATGTGTACACCTATGGTGGATTCATGTATGGCAAAAACCACCACAATATTGTAAAGTAATTAGCCTCCAATTAAAATAAATTAACTTTTAAAAAATTTTAAGTAGTGAGCATCTGTTAATCCCAAATTCCTATTTCAGTCCTCCCCACCCACTTTCCCTTCGGTAACCATAAGCTGCTTTCTGTGTCTATGAGCCTATTTCTGTTTTGTAAATGATTTCATTTGTATCATTTTTTAAGATTCAGCACAAAAGCAATTCCCATGTGTTCCTCCACCAACACGGCAAACATAAACTTTGATTTCTCTGGATACCAAACTACCGTCTTATGAGCTCTGGAGACAGAATACAACATACCGTGTTCATTTAGCAGAAAAGGAATGCCTCCACCAAAAGGTGTCATTCTGACCTGCGGTAGGTGCACAAATCAGAATAGAAAAATGATTTTCACAGCATCCAGCTGAAGCTTAGCCCTTCCTCCAACTATGAATGTAGACAACAATGTGCAGTATTATCCACAGTACCTGTGACTGTGTTAAAAATACAGTTACAAATATTTTCATATCACATCAGAGGTGTTTCTGGTATCTCAAAATGTTATTTATGCTCATTATTATTTTAGAAATATACCAGCTATTTGACCTAACACTGAATCTTTTATTAAATAATAAGATATTTTGTACCACAGTGTTTTCTTTAAGATTTAATAACTATATTTCAGTATAATTGGTTTACTTTGTATTCCTATGCATTTTGTTTTATGTATTTAAGAGCATTATTCTGAAAAGAAATTCACAGGGTTCACCAGATTCCTAAAGTTCATCGAGTGCTTAAAACATGCCCATATCCTCTTAAGTTTTCCTTAAACAAATAAAAGTAAATATCGTGGGTTACTGGGCAGCAGGTGGTTACAGAGTTACGGATCAGGAAGGATGGGTAATGCAGAAAAGCAAACGAAAAAGGAAACAGGAAAAATATAATTTCACTAAATAAAATCCCAGTATNAAACAAATAAAAATAAATATCGTGGGTTACTGGGCAGCAGGTGGTTACAGAGTTACGGATCAGGAAGGATGGGTAATGCAGAAAAGCAAATGAAAAAGGAAACAGGAAAAATATAATTTCACTAAATAAAATCCCAGTATGTGTGATATGATCCCATTGATGCCTGTTTATATAATCATATGCTTACTTATATAGTGAAATTGTAAAACAATATCAAATTTTAAATCTCTTTAAAGTGTTGGAAATTGCTCTCTCCTAACACTATCTTGAGAGTTTAAAAATAAAATACTCTTAATAAAAAGCCATAGGTAGGGCATCTGCAGAAAGACCAATCACAGCAAATTTGCCCACTGAGACTATACATTCTGCCTTTCTCTGAGCATAGAACCAGTCCCAAGTTACTGAATTGTAGGAGATTCTCATTAAAAATATAAGACAGGTGAGAATTTAAGAAAAAATTATCATCTGTGCTGTGAAAATCTCTTTCAAAAAAGTTACAGCTTCTTGGCAGCTCTCTTGAGAACACCACCAACAAAAAGTGGTGAGTAATATGCTATAAGATACGAGAGAGCCAGAGCACACCTTCAGAGGCCACCAGGGCCTTTCCCGGGACCCTCCATCACCCAGGGACCTCTCAGCAGGGTGATGCTCTCTGACTCACCAGGTCTGAGGACTACCCCCTTCCATCAGTTAGGTCCAGAGTGGGCCTCAGTCTTTCCAGGCTATCCTTCCTGCAGAGAAATAAAGTCAGAGGCTAGACTGCAGCACCATCCACAAGCTTCCATCCACCCTGCGTTCGTCTTTCTTACTGCAGCCAAAATCACAGCTTCTAAAACGCAAGTATGATTCTATCACACTCTCCCCCAAAAACATTTAGGCTGCCCGTGCACGTGTGCTCACTCGCTCAATCATGTCCACCTGTTTGCAACCCCATGGACGGTGGCCCACCAGGCTCCTCTGTCCATGGGATTTCCCAGACAAAAATACTGGAGTGGGTTGCCATTTCCCTCTCCAGGGGATCTTCCTGACCCAGAGACTGAACCCGTGTCTCCTGCATTGGCAGGCGGACTCTTGACCACTGAGCCAGCAGGGAAACACGAGAATAGCAATGCATTGGATAAACACTGCCTCTGTGTTTTGATGAAATACAGAGACTTCCTTAGTATTCTCTGCAGCTCCAGTATTCCCACTGGTCACAGTTTCTGCTTTGTCTCTATGTGTGATTAAATCTGTCTCCCTCACTAGACATAAGCACTGGGACATGGGACTGTTTTTTTAACATCGTTGCAATTCCAGAGCTTTGCACAGAGCTTGACTGAATACCAGGTGCCCAATTAATATTAACTGAATGAATTAACTCACAGGTTGATGGAAGGATGGATGAATGGATGAGACAGTTCCTTTGCAGCATAACTAATGGGCATGCTGCCAAGATCACGGCCCTCTTGGCTCATCACCTTTCTGAATCAACCAGACCCATGACTTTCCATAGTCAGTTCCACAGGAACTCGAAATCCACTCTTGAGAAGGAGCACACACACCCCAGGCCATGCACATCCTTCAGATGTCTGCATCACTCCTCTTTTATCTCTCAGGCCACTTCCTGCCTCCCCACCCGCCCCTTCCCTAATTCTCTACCCCAACCATTTCGCTGGAATACCCTGCTCCCACCCGCCATGAAACACAGACATGCATCAGTACTGTTCTGCCAAGACTCAGCCCACCAGCCACATTCTCTGGTTTTCCCTATCAGGATGCCATTTGTTTATTTGGAGTAAGGAGTGGGGAGCAGTCAAGAGCCCTGGGCTGAACACCCAAATGAGCAGCAGTCTCTCACCCATCCAAGTCCAGAGCATGATCCAGGTTTCTCGGTCTCTGGGGTCCCCAGTTCCACCATGGCTCAGCAAGCAAACAAATCCCGCTGCACTGTTTTTAGTTGTGAGAATATTTTTCTCCATTCTCTAAGCTCTCTGTGCCCAGGGACCACAAACAAGGCACTGTGGCTCAGGGCCTTGGATCTGGAGCCAGGTGAGGTGCGTTAGAATCCTTGCTCTGCCTCTGCGTGGTCTTGGGCAAAGTCTTTAATCTCCCTGTGTCTGTTTCCACATCAATAAATAAAGGCAACAGCTACCTCGTGGGGTATGAAGGGTTAGGCAAAGCAGACTCCCGGCAACACTGGCTTTGAGGGCGCTGGCCTCTGGCTCTGAGTCCCTGTTTCTTTGGGTTTTGCTCTGTCTCATTTTTCACTGTGTTTCTGATTGTTCTGAGGTCAGTGCCTCCTCTGCACCTTAGACTCTGGGTCTGGAGGCCGCAATGGAGACAGTGTTACCTGCAACCCAATGCACCTGGCACTGCTGTTTGTCTGCCTCCCCGGTGCCCAGGAGTCAGCAGCTCCCAAACATCCCCATTATCTGCGGCACCCTCCTGCCTGCACCCTCCTGGCTCACGCCTGACAGGATTCTCAGGAAGCCCACCACCCTTCTCTGACATCCCACCTACTTAGTTGGCAGCTCATAAGCATCACTCTTTCCCCTTTGACTCCTTAGTTCCCATGACTCAGCCCTACTCAGATATTCAATCTTACCGGCTTCAGGACCAAAGTTCCATCACAAAGAACACCACTTCTGATTTAAAAGGCATAAAGTGAAAGTGAAACTCACTCAGTCACGTCCAGCTGAGCAAGTCCATGGAATTCTCCAGATCAAGAATACTACAGTGGATAGCCTATCCCTTCTCTAGCAGATCTTCCCAGCCCAGGAATCAAACTGGGGTCTCTCACATTGCAGGCAGATTATTTACCAACTGGGCTATCAGGGAAGCCCAAATAAAATACAAACCATGGTCTCAACCAAAGCTGTCTTCAGGCCCAATTTCCAAAGTCAAGGAAGACTATCATTTCCCAACAACATTTTAATATATAGTTTTAAGATTTTTTTCTTGGCTTTGCTGGGTCTTAGCTGTGGCATGTGGATCTAGTTCCCTGCTAGGAATCAAACCCAGGCCCCCAGCATTGGGAGCACAGCCTTAACCACTGGACACCAGGGAAGTCCTCCCCCCGACAGTTTAGCCTGCATCCCACATGGGTCCTTACACCGCCCTTAGCTTCCCTCTGTGACCGCGGTGCTCACCCCAGTGTCGATACTGCCCTTCCCACCAGCCATCAGATATCTTAACAACTCCTCAGGCATCTTATAGTAAGGTAACGCCTATGGGTATAAAAATCACTTAATACATTAATGCATCTTTCATGTTAACATTATTTGCTAAAATGGTTAATACCCAAAGCATGGACTGAAATAAAGGATGAAGTTATTTAAAACTAATAAGGATTTATTTACTAGTTGTTCCTCTTCTCATAGGGTAAAGCATCTGCCTGCAGTGCAGGAGACCCCAGTTTGATTCCTGGGGCTGGAAGATCCGCTAGAGAAGGGATAGGCTACCCACTGCAATATTTTTGGTCTGGAGAATTCCATGGACTAAAGAGTCAGACACGACNGTGGTATTGAATGGTTTGCCTTGGAGATGAACAGAGATCATTCTGTCATTTTTGAGATTGCATCCAAGTACTGCATTTCGTACTCTTTTGTTGACCATGATTGCTAGTCCATATCTTCTAAGGGATTCTTGCCCGCAGTAGTAGATATAATGGTCATCTGAGTTAAATTCACCCATTCCAGTCCATTTTAATTCACTGATTCCTAGAATGTTGTCATTCACCCTTGCCATCTCTTGTTTGACCACTTCCAATTTGCCTTGATTCATGGACCTGACATTCCAGGTTCCTATGCAATATTGGTTTTAAAGCATCGGACCTTGCTTCTATCACCAGTCACACGCATGTGACTTGTATGTTACTTGTTGCTTTCCCTTGCTGCTTTTAACATTTTTTCTGTGTGTTTAGTCTTTGTTAGTTTCATTAATATGTGTCTTGGCGTGTTTCTCCTTGGGTTTATCCTGTATGGGACTCTTTGGGACTCTTGGACTTGATTGACTATTTCCTTTTCCATGTTGGGGAAATTTTCAACTATAATCTCTTCAAAAATTTTCTCATACTCTTTCTTTTTCTCTTCTTCTTCTGGGACCCCTATAATTCAAATGTTGGTGTGTTAGATATTGTCCCAGAGGTCTGTGAGACTATCTTCAGTTCTTTTCATTCTTTTTACTTTATTCTGCTCTTCAAAAGTTATTTCTACCATTTTATCTTCCAGCTCACTGATTCATTCTTCTGCTTCAGATATTCTGCTGTTGATTCCTTCTAGAGTATTTTTAATTTCAGTAATTGTGTTGTCTCTGTGTGCTTATTTTTTAATTCTTCTAGGTCTTTGTTAATTGATCCTTGCATTTTCTCCATTCTGTTTTCAGGTTTTTTATCATCTTTACTATTATTATTCTGAATTCTTTTTCAGGTAGTTTGCCTATTTCCTCTTCATTTATTTGGACTCTGTGTTTCTAGTTTGTTCCCTCATTTTTGTATTATTTCTCTGCCTTTTCATTACTTTTTAAACTTACTGTGTTTGAGGTCTCCTTTCCCAGGTTGCTAGGTTGCATTCTTTCTTCTTTGTCACACTGCCCCTGGTTTCAACTGTGGTCTTATCTCCACCTCTGCATGTGGGTGTCCCCTGGGGTTTGCTCCTGCGGCTGCCCTGGAGGGCTTGGGTCTGCCCCGTGAGGGCCAGGTGTGGAGGTGGTGCAGCTGCTTGGGTCGCAGGGGTTCTGGCAGCACCAGGTACTCAGGAGAGTTGGCAGCGAGGGCAGCAGGAAATACAGTGCTCTAGAAGGGTATGGCAACCAGTATTGGCCAACATGCTCCAGTGTTCTTGCCTGGAGAACCCCCCTCCCTGACAGAGAAGACTGGCAGGCCACAGGGTCGCAAAGAGTTGGACACGACCGAAGGGACCCTGCTTGCCCAGACGCAAGACTTGTTTGCCTGTGGCAGCTCTGCCCCTGTGAGAGTTGAGCATGAAGGTGGCACAGCTGCTTGTCTTGCAGGGACATGGACTGCCTCCGCCGCAGGAGTTATGGCGCAATCAGAGTCTTTTTTCAAGCCTCTTGTAGCTGGTGATCAGAAGGCCTTTTTTGCCACTTTCTCTATAGCTCCACCCATCCAGGCACTTAGGGGCTCCCTTGCCTGGGGTCCGTCTCTGTAGATCGGCGCATCAGTCACTTAAAGGGGCACCCTGGGTGTGGGCCTGCTTTGTAGTTCAATGTGTCAGCATTTGATGGGCCAGCGTCTCTACTGTTCAGCTGCCCATGCGTCATGCGGGAGAGAGAGGCTATGGTGATGGCTCCACCCACTATGCATGACTCAGCAGTTTCGCCTTGCTTCCATGGCTGCCTGGCTTTCCTCCACAGGCATTTCCTACCACAATCTCCTCTCTCATATCCCCTCAACCCATCCCTCCACAGGCAACACTAGCCCTCGCCCTGGGATTGCTCCACAATCCCTGAATTCCAGTTCCCAGCCGCTGCGCCTTCCAGGAGTCCCGCATTCCTGTCCGGGTACGTATGGCTGCGGCAAGGACTGTCTCGTTCTCCTTCCATCTAGGCTGCCACAGCTCAGCTGTTTCACTCTCAGCCTTGAATGTTTCTCCTCTGACTCAGACAATTGCCCCGATGTGGGGACAGGACCCCTGCTTCAGTTCCCCCACCTGCCAAGGGCAGGTCCAGTCCTACCAGCACTCCTGTTTTTCCCCCAGGTCCTTCGTCCCACAGAGTTTTGCGTGGTTCCTTATTTTCTTTTCCGCTGGTCAGGTCCCCCTGTCCACTCTCAGCTGGTGTTCCACATGCACATCTGTGTCTGAGGGTGTGTTCCTGATGCATCCACGGAAAGAGATGCATTCCACGTCCACCGACTCCTCCACCATCTTGTTCCTACTTTGGTTCTCTTTTGCTAATAAGTTACTCAAAAACTTGGTTGGTAAAAAAATTAACTGCATTTTTCCTCATGATTCTGTGGGTTGACTAAGCTCAGCTGGGAGGTTTTTCTGCTCCACGTGCTCTCAGCTGGGTCACTCACACGACTGCTTTTAGCTAGGAGCTGGGCTGGGCTGCCTTGATGTTTCTGCACAAGCTTTCTCACTCAGTGAGGTATCTCCTCCTCTGGGCATTCTCCAAATGGACTCTCAACTGAAGCAGTGGATCCTGGACATTCAGCTTGGCAGTTGGGTTTCAGAAGAGAGAAATGCAAAAGGACCAGCCCCAGAATGCAAACACTTATGGTAGCCATAAGGTCAGGCCCAGGCTCAGTGTGGGAGGGGAAACAGCATGGATGCAGGAGCTGAGGCTCATGCAAGCCACTGTGTATCATCCACCCGCCTGGCTAACTCACTTCCCCTTCATCTCTGTGAATACGAACCAGCCCAAAAGACTGTTGTTGTAATAGTCAGGAGACTTCTAATTAGACATAACAAAAACTTGACCCATAGAAACTAAAGCAAAAGCAAGATAAATTGACTATTGTGACTGTAATCAGGCATAGTTGGATCTAGTTGCTCAAATATTGTATTTAGGACTCTCTCTCTAACTCTTGGCTCTATCTGATTCCATGTTAGCTTTATTTCCTAAAAGACAATCACTACGTAATGAAAAAAAACACCAACAATACATATTTAAACTGTCTTCACACCTTACAAACTCAAAAGGTTAGAGCTGTCTTCTGACTTTAATTTCCCAAAAGAGACTATTTGTCCAGAGTCTCCAGACAGGAAACATCTCCAGACACACCTGCGGCTCTGTGGGAAGGATCCTTTTAGTCTTTTTACTAAGAGAACAGCTGTTCAGTGTCATCAATGCTGCAGAACAAATTGCTAAATTTTAAGTGGCTTAAAATAGCATAAATGATCATTTTATTATATCGTGGCTTCTGTGGGTCAGAAACTTGAGGCTGGCCCTGTCGGGTGGTTCTGACTCAGGAGGGCTGAGAGGTTGGGGTGCCAGGTGACCGGGACAGAATGGGGCAGGGGGCGGAGGGCGGAGGAGGGGAGCGGACGGGCGCCAGGGTCCCTCTCGGCGCCGCTCCAGGGCTGCCACCTGCGGTCTCTCCACCTGGGGTGACTGGGCTGCTTCATGGCACGGTGGCCTCAGGGCATGTGGCTTCCTTGGCAACAGTCCCCCAGCAAAAGTGCTCCAACAAACAGGTGAAAATACATTCCATTTTCTGACCAAGATGTGGCGAGCACGTGGAGAGTCACTTCCACTGGCCAATCCTGTCGGTTACAAGCAAGCCAGAAGAGGCTCAAGGGAAGAGGACCCAGACTCTGCCGGGGACAGAGGAAGGGCGCGTCCACAAAGCCATGGAGCTGGAGCAGCAGTCTTATTTTCAGCTGAAGAATAACTGCTAGACAATGCTGTGCTGGTCGCCGCTGCACAGCAACGTGAGTCAGCCATAGGGATGCACATGGCCCTGCTTCCTGAACGGCCCTTGCACCTCCCAGCTCGTCCCACGCTGCTAGGCTCTCACCAAGCCCCAGTCCGAGCCCCCCGGGGCATACGGCAAACTTCCGCTGGCTCTCTATCCCACACGTGGTCATGCANTTTCTGTGTGTTTAGTCTTTGTTAGTTTCATTAATATGTGTCTTGGCATGTTTCTCCTTGGGTTTATCCTGTATGGGACTCTTTGGGACTCTTGGACTTGATTGACTATTTCCTTTTCCATGTTGGGGAAATTTTCAACTATAATCTCTTCAAAAATTTTCTCATACTCTTTCTTTTTCTCTTCTTCTTCTGGGGCCCCTATAATTCAAATGTTGGTGTGTTAGATATTGTCCCAGAGGTCTGTGAGACTATCTTCAGTTCTTTTCATTCTTTTTACTTTATTCTGCTCTTCAAAAGTTATTTCTACCATTTTATCTTCCAGCTCACTGATTCATTCTTCTGCTTCAGATATTCTGCTGTTGATTCCTTCTAGAGTATTTTTAATTTCAGTAATTGTGTTGTCTCTGTGTGTTTATTTTTTAATTCTTCTAGGTCTTTGTTAATTGATCCTTGCATTTTCTCCATTCTGTTTTCAGGTTTTTTATCATCTTTACTATTATTATTCTGAATTCTTTTTCAGGTAGTTTGCCTATTTCCTCTTCATTTATTTGGACTCTGTGTTTCTAGTTTGTTCCCTCATTTTTGTATTATTTCTCTGCCTTTTCATTACTTTTTAAACTTACTGTGTTTGAGGTCTCCTTTCCCAGGTTGCTAGGTTGCATTCTTTCTTCTTTGTCACACTGCCCCTGGTTTCAACTGTGGTCTTATCTCCACCTCTGCATGTGGGTGTCCCCTGGGGTTTGCTCCTGCGGCTGCCCTGGAGGGCTTGGGTCTGCCCCGTGAGGGCCAGGTGTGGAGGTGGTGCAGCTGCTTGGGTCGCAGGGGTTCTGGCAGCACCAGGTACTCAGGAGAGTTGGCAGCGAGGGCAGCAGGAAATACAGTGCTCTAGAAGGGTATGGCAACCAGTATTGGCCAACATGCTCCAGTGTTCTTGCCTGGAGAACCCCCCTCCCTGACAGAGAAGACTGGCAGGCCACAGGGTCGCAAAGAGTTGGACACGACCGAAGGGACCCTGCTTGCCCAGACGCAAGACTTGTTTGCCTGTGGCAGCTCTGCCCCTGTGAGAGTTGAGCGTGAAGGTGGCACAGCTGCTTGTCTTGCAGGGACATGGACTGCCTCCGCCGCAGGAGTTATGGCGCAATCAGAGTCTTTTTTCAAGCCTCTTGTAGCTGGTGATCAGAAGGCCTTTTTTGCCACTTTCTCTATAGCTCCACCCATCCAGGCACTTAGGGGCTCCCTTGCCTGGGGTCCGTCTCTGTAGATCGGCGCATCAGTCACTTAAAGGGGCACCCTGGGTGTGGGCCTGCTTTGTAGTTCAATGTGTCAGCATTTGATGGGCCAGCGTCTCTACTGTTTAGCTGCCCATGCGTCATGCGGGAGAGAGAGGCTATGGTGATGGCTCCACCCACTATGCATGACTCAGCAGTTTCGCCTTGCTTCCATGGCTGCCTGGCTTTCCTCCACAGGCATTTCCTACCACAATCTCCTCTCTCATATCCCCTCAACCCATCCCTCCACAGGCAACACTAGCCCTCGCCCTGGGATTGCTCCACAATCCCTGAATTCCAGTTCCCAGCCGCTGCGCCTTCCAGGAGTCCCGCATTCCTGTCCGGGTACGTATGGCTGCGGCAAGGACTGTCTCGTTCTCCTTCCATCTAGGCTGCCACAGCTCAGCTGTTTCACTCTCAGCCTTGAATGTTTCTCCTCTGACTCAGACAATTGCCCCGATGTGGGGACAGGACCCCTGCTTCAGTTCCCCCACCTGCCAAGGGCAGGTCCAGTCCTACCAGCACTCCTGTTTTTCCCCCAGGTCCTTCGTCCCACAGAGTTTTGCGTGGTTCCTTATTTTCTTTTCCGCTGGTCAGGTCCCCCTGTCCACTCTCAGCTGGTGTTCCACATGCACATCTGTGTCTGAGGGTGTGTTCCTGATGCATCCACGGAAAGAGATGCATTCCACGTCCACCGACTCCTCCACCATCTTGTTCCTACTTTGGTTCTCTTTTGCTAATAAGTTACTCAAAAACTTGGTTGGTAAAAAAATTAACTGCATTTTTCCTCATGATTCTGTGGGTTGACTAAGCTCAGCTGGGAGGTTTTTCTGCTCCACGTGCTCTCAGCTGGGTCACTCACACGACTGCTTTTAGCTAGGAGCTGGGCTGGGCTGCCTTGATGTTTCTGCACAAGCTTTCTCACTCAGTGAGGTATCTCCTCCTCTGGGCATTCTCCAAATGGACTCTCAACTGAAGCAGTGGATCCTGGACATTCAGCTTGGCAGTTGGGTTTCAGAAGAGAGAAATGCAAAAGGACCAGCCCCAGAATGCAAACACTTATGGTAGCCATAAGGTCCGGCCCAGGCTCAGTGTGGGAGGGGAAACAGCATGGATGCAGGAGCTGAGGCTCATGCAAGCCACTGTGTATCATCCACCCGCCTGGCTAACTCACTTCCCCTTCATCTCTGTGAATACGAACCAGCCCAAAAGACTGTTGTAATAGTCAGGAGACTTCTAATTAGACATAACAAAAACTTGACCCATAGAAACTAAAGCAAAAGCAAGATAAATTGACTATTGTGACTGTAATCAGGCATAGTTGGATCTAGTTGCTCAAATATTGTATTTAGGACTCTCTCTCTAACTCTTGGCTCTATCTGATTCCATGTTAGCTTTATTTCCTAAAAGACAATCACTACGTAATGAAAAAAAACACCAACAATACATATTTAAACTGTCTTCACACCTTACAAACTCAAAAGGTTAGAGCTGTCTTCTGACTTTAATTTCCCAAAAGAGACTATTTGTCCAGAGTCTCCAGACAGGAAACATCTCCAGACACACCTGCGGCTCTGTGGGAAGGATCCTTTTAGTCTTTTTACTAAGAGAACAGCTGTTCAGTGTCATCAATGCTGCAGAACAAATTGCTAAATTTTAAGTGGCTTAAAATAGCATAAATGATCATTTTATTATATCGTGGCTTCTGTGGGTCAGAAACTTGAGGCTGGCCCTGTCGGGTGGTTCTGACTCAGGAGGGCTGAGAGGTTGGGGTGCCAGGTGACCGGGACAGAATGGGGCAGGGGGCGGAGGGCGGAGGAGGGGAGCGGACGGGCGCCAGGGTCCCTCTCGGCGCCGCTCCAGGGCTGCCACCTGCGGTCTCTCCACCTGGGGTGACTGGGCTGCTTCATGGCACGGTGGCCTCAGGGCATGTGGCTTCCTTGGCAACAGTCCCCCAGCAAAAGTGCTCCAACAAACAGGTGAAAATACATTCCATTTTCTGACCAAGATGTGGCGAGCACGTGGAGAGTCACTTCCACTGGCCAATCCTGTTGGTTACAAGCAAGCCAGAAGAGGCTCAAGGGAAGAGGACCCAGACTCTGCCGGGGACGGAGGAGGGGCGCGTCCACAAAGCCATGGAGCTGGAGCAGCAGTCTTATTTTCAGCTGAAGAATAACTGCTAGACAATGCTGTGCTGGTCGCCGCTGCACAGCAACGTGAGTCAGCCATAGGGATGCACATGGCCCTGCTTCCTGAACGGCCCTTGCACCTCCCAGCTCGTCCCACGCTGCTAGGCTCTCACCAAGCCCCAGTCCGAGCCCCCCGGGGCATACGGCAAACTTCCGCTGGCTCTCTATCCCACACGTGGTCATGCATGTGTCTCCACGTGACCCTCTTGTGCATCCCGCCCTCTCCTTCCCCCACCCCCACCCCCAGCCCGTGTCCGCAAGCCCGTTCTCTGTGGGGTAATAGTTTGGGGCCATCTTTGGAAGTGCCATCTGCCACAGCAACCCTCACCGGGCCCTGGCTGGGTGTATGAGCTTCACTTCTGATGTGTACCCTACACAGGCCCAGGTTATCAGGACAGCATGCGGCAAACGTGTTTCTCTGACTTCAAATGACCTTTACGTGAAGCACCTGTGATCTCCATCTCTAAGCTGACTTAGTTTTGTTGCTGTTCTCGTATTTCATCCTTCAGGCCTATGTGTTAGCAGTGGGATGAAAACCAGCGTCAGTCCAGTCTTCACGCCCCACACAGGATTTCAGCCCTGTTCCTTATCTCTGANTCCATCTCTAAGCTGACTTAGTTTTGTTGCTGTTCTCGTATTTCATCCCTCAGGCCTATGTGTTAGCAGTGGGATGAAAACCAGGGTCAGTCCAGTCTTCACGCCCCACACAGAATTTCAGCCCTGTTCCTTATCTCTGAAACGTCAACCTGATTTGGCAAAAATCTCCACCAAAATTTAAATCAGTTTATTCTTAATTTTGTAACTTGAGAGAATAAAGCGAATGAAACTCTTGGGCGTTCTTTTTAGTTCACTTGTCAAAAGTGAATCCAAATAAAAAGAATAGATAAGTTTTAAGCAAAATAGAGTCACAAAAACTACAAGGAAGTCTTGAAAGCAAGCAGAGAGAAAAGACATATGGCACACAGATAAACAATAATTAGTCAGAAGGCAGCTGTTTCTAAACTAACAATGTAAACTAAAGTACAGCGAATACTGCCAGCGTGCTGAGTGACAATGATTATCAAACTGTCAAGAAAACGTCCACATCCAACGAAAACATGTGACTGAAAATAAAATGTGACTGAGGGTATGCCCAAGACGGCAGAGTAGGAAGACCCTGAACTCATCTCCTCCCACGGACACAGCAAAATTACAACTTACAGAGCAACTGTCGATGAGAACAGCCTGAGTACTCGCAAAGAAGGTTTTCCAAAAGTAAAGCTATTACGGAGGAACCTCAGTGAGGTGACGGGGGGCGGGCTGATGCAGAGACACAGTATAGTGGGATGCACCCCCCCCCCGAGCTGGTGACCCCAAAACAAGAGGGACAGCATAACTGCAGAGGCTCTCCCCGAGAAGCAAGGAGCCACTGCCTTGCACGGGGCTCCTGGCTGGGGTCCNCTATACCCATGGACATGATAAATTGTACAAACACTTCAAAGAGTGATATATTGTAAGGCCTTAAAATATTCTTATTCATTATCTTAATATATTGGTTAATAAAAATTAAATACCTAATCAAGTACCTAATACAGATACCTCATCAAATAGCACATATCCAAAACAAGCTTATCCTTCTCAAACTTAACCCTCCCCAATGGTCACAATTCCAGAAAGTTACTTCTACTCACCCAGTTGTTTAACCTGGCCACTCCCCTTTCCACATTCTCTGTGTTATTCAAAATAAAGTGTTGTTTAATTTATATCTGCCATTTCTACTGTCTAGTCAGAGAGAGATTTTTGTAACATTATGTTATTCTTAGATATTAACAACTCAGTTATATTTTTAGAGAAAATTCTTTTAATAACTCATGGATTTTATGATATACATGGGTTATAAGGAACATTTCACCTAGTCCCTGTCTCAGTCGTATCACTGGTCTTTGGTAATTCTGAGAAAATAAGATGACACAGATCTTAGATCTGGGAAGATGTTAAATATCAGCTAGTCTAATTTTCATGTTTCATAAATGAAAAATTACACTCCTGAATATTTCAAAATGATTCTTCCTCAAATTATGCAACACTAAGGATAGATTTAAAATCCATATTTTAGGATGTGTTCATATTTGAGTTCATTTTATTTTCTGACTTAAACTAGGACAATTGATTTTAATGTATTGTGTAGTTTCAGTTTTATTATAAAACATATCATTTTAATGTAAAAATCGAGGTATAGAACACTGGATTTTTTATATTATCCTTTTCTCCTGAACTAAATCCCATGTAATTTATTCAATACATAAGCAAGGATGAATCCTGCCTCTGGCATGTAATGACTGTGACCTAAAGTACATAACTCATCCAAACTTCACTTTCATTATTTACTATACCTATGTAATGATTATATACACTTCAAGGTTATAATGAGCATTAAGCAAAATTTGACATTTTTCATGTGTTGTATAATATTTGGTATGGAAAACATGCCTAAAAAATCAGCTATATTGTTACCTTATTGTCATTCCTGTAAACGTAACTAGGCTGGCATACGGTATTTTCACTGAGCAGCTAATTTGAAAGTTAATTCTATAACAAAGCTGTGTTGCAATTCTATTTGGTGGAGTATTAGAAAAATTTTAATAAAATATATTTACAATTTCTTTGTAATTGCAATGAAAATTCTTCTGAAATAATATCTAGTTATAGAACTAATTATTAAAAAATTTGTTGGAGAAAAAATGTCTAAAGATATAGGAAATTCTCTAGTAGAATTTCTCTCAGGAAAATGATCTGACCTATACCTAAGAATAAGTTCTCCTTTAATATCTTGTCTAGCTTTTATGAAATTAGTAACTAACTTGAGGAAAAGAAAAGATTCATACAAGATTTACATTGTATTCACATTAATTTTTGACTTAAAAGTTTTTCCTTTTGGTTTGGAAATCTGTATCTGCTGCTGATTGCACAATTGTTTAGTTGATATAATGTATTTTAAAATATAACTGATATACAATATAGGATATTTATCAACCTTGGCCATCTAAATTTGTTATCATTATTTTCTACCTACTTTTTGCCTCTGTTGCTGTGAGCACCATGGAAATACTTATTATTCAAAGTAGTTTCTAGGTAATAAAAATGCTACTTTGACATGTGAATGCATTGATTAACAAAGTGAATGTGGCAACTACTTTGCCACACATGAGATGATTAAG
>SJYW01002690.1:145242-156010 GCA_006410735.1 Raphicerus campestris
CACAGAAGCAAATCTGATAGAAGATGTGAAACATCTCAACATGGAAGGCTGGAATTTGTTGCTTTCACTGCCAGGGCCTGGGTTCAGTTCCTGGTTGGGGAATTAAGATCCCACAAGCTTCACGGTCTGTCCCCCCAAAGCATATATCTGAAAAACTAAAAAGTGTTTACTGAGATAAAGAAAAACTTAGTAAATGCAGGGATACACCATATTCACTGTTTGGAAGTCACAACATTGTCATGAAAACCTAACCCTCAAACCGTGAAACACAGGGGGAAGAGATGGGATAAAACTATCAAAGTGTTAAAAGGATTTTAATCTACAACACAGGTATTTAGGGTTTTTACAATTTTTTTACTTTTATAAATTCTCTAAAAATTTTAATAAAAAATCTAAGAAAATGGAAAGCTAAAAAGTGTTTACCGAAATAAACAAAAGCTAAATAAATGCATGATGGGCCATATTTATTGTTTGGAAGTCACAACATTATCGAAATGTCAGTTCTCCCAATTAATCTTTAGAGTCGATATGATCACAACAAAAAATCCCAGCAGACTGTATGGGTGTGCATATTTTTAAAAATAGAATGAGGAGCTCTGCTCAAAGCTATGGAAAAGTGATAGGCTGGCCATGACAGGTACTCTGAATTACCTAGAGCAGTAGGCCAAGGGGAATTGTTGAATCTGCCAAAATCAAAGCATCCTTCAATAAAAAATAAATTAATAAAAAAAAATCAACCATGGACGCCTAGTTAAGGTAACCGAGACTTGCGAGGGTGCGGACAAAGCCGAGGCTGCCGTAAGGATCCCGGGAGCAGGTGGGGACAGAGGGCTGCTTAGGAGCGGGTGGGATGAGCTACAACCTAAACGCAGGCCTTCCGATGGTATTTCCTGAGCTAAAACGGTGCCTAAGAGCTCCGTAACCATCGAAACCAGCTTACAGGCTGGTAGGGAAGCCCTTTGTTATTTCCCTTTTGTAAGTAAGAACACCACAGGTTTGTAAGGGTCGGAGTCTCCCAGTCACCCAGTGGGTGACCGACTATTATTCACGCCAATCATGTCTAACACTCCCAATTTACTCCTCAGAAGGGGAATGACTGATGAACCAAAATCGCTAAGCTTTAAAACACTTTTCAGGGGCTTCCTGCCAAGGCAGAAGACCAAGCTTGATCCCTCCTCCAGGAAGCTCCCACGTGCCGCGGACCAACCACCCCTGCGCTCCAGGGCCCGGGGCTGCGACCGCGGAGGCCCGCGCACCCAGAGCCCGCGCTCCGCAAGAGGAGAGGCCACCGCGGAGAGGCCCGCGCTCCGCAACAGAGAGCGGCCCCGGCTCAGCGACGGAGACCCGGCACAGGCAAAGACAAACACACACAGAAAAATAAAACTTTAAAAACAAATAAAACACTCTGTAGTCAGAGAAGCATAAGGACGAGAAGAGTATGTCATACTAGGGACCACGATCTCTGCAAATGGGAATCGAGAAATCAGCTCTCAATACGCGAAGCAATACAGTTTAGGAAAAACGCGTCACTGTAGCCAAAGGCAGGCATGACACTGACAATGGACTGGAAATCAGGAGGCACGGAACGTGACTGAGGCTGCAGTTCCTCACACCTTCTCACAGCCCAGGTGAGAAATGTAACTCACCCTCACTGCACACGGCGACTGTGGCCATGGGATCAGAAGACGATTGCTCCTTGGGAGAAAAGCTATGAACAAACGTAGGCAGGGTGTTAAAAGGCAAAGGCGTCACTTTGCTGACAAAGGTCTGTATAGCCAAAGCTATGGTTTTTCCAGGAGTCACATACAGATGTGAGAGCTGAACAATAAAGAAGGCTGAGTGCTGAAGAATTGATGCTTTTGACCTAGAGAAGACTCTTCAGAGTCCCTTGAACTGCAAGGAGAGCAAACCAGTCCATCCTAAAGGAAATCAACCCTGAATATTCACCGGAAGGACCGATGCTGAAGTGATGCTCCAATACTTTGGTCACCTGGTGTAAACAGCTGACTCATTGGAAAAGACCCTGATGCTGGGAAAGATTGAGGGCAGAAGGAAAAGACGGTGACAAGGGATGAGATGGTCAGGTAGCATCACCAACTCAATGGACAAGAATTTGAGCAGACTCCAGGAGACAGCGGAGGACAGGGAAGCCTGGCATGCACGTACAGTCCATGAGGCGGCAGAGTCCAGCACGACCAGGCGACTGAACAGCAACCACAGACTGCAGCATAAACACAACATCTGTGTTAAAGAGTTGTGTTTCAGACTAACAGACAAAAAGGCAAGCAACAAAAGGCCAAGGCAGAACACACGTCACTGATCATTCAGCTCATCAGGCGATGTTACTGAGAAAGCCTCTGTCGTGGTTCCGCCCACCCTGGTGCTCTCCTGATGCAGAGCGCACACCCAGCCTGCATCGCACCCCCGTCACCACCCGGAGCTCGTCCAGGCTCCCACGTCACATCTGCACAGGAGAGAGCCAAAGCGAACAGCTCTGCTGGCGCAGTAAGAATCTGGCTGCCAGTGCAGGGGACGCGGGTTCAATCCCTGGTCCAGGAAGATTCGATACGCCAGTAGCAGCTGAGCCCCTGGGCCACCACCCCTGAGCACGCACTCTGGGGCCCACAGCTGCCAACGACAGAGCCCCTGAGAGCACCCTAGAGCCCTCTCACTGCAAAGAGGCCACACGCACACAACGCGCACTACGCGCGCAACGCAACTAGGGGACCGCCCTCGATCACAGCTGGAGAAAGCCCGCGCAGAGCAGTGAGGACGCAGCCCCACCAAACACTAATTAATCGATTAAAATTTAAAAAGAGATGAGGCATAAGGGAGGGATGACTCTGTGCTGTTCGCTGCTAACAGCTCTCCAGAGCTGCACAGCTGACGCTGTGGCCGGCTGCGTCCTCTTCAGATGCTTCAAGGACAAGATGCTTTTCTGGACATGGACGTGAAAAGCCACCAGCCATTGTCTTTGTCTGAAGCTAAGTTTTTTCTCCCTGAATCCACTCCTTGTAATTAAATGTTTTCCTCAGATGCTGACAGAGGCATAAAAGCCCATCAAGCTTCAGCTGTGTCATGGAGATGCCTACAGAGAAAAACAGCAAAATGCTGAAGGCAAAATCTTGTGAACCTGGCGTCCCAAACCAGACTTTGAATCTCAGAGCGCCCACCAAAATGCTGAGAACTCTTATGCACACTAAACATGGACAAACTTCCAGTATATTCTGAGCTACACCCTGGGTGCAATTACAGGTTCACTCCTGGTGCTGGTCATGTTCTTTGGTGCTTTTTAGGAAACAAGAAAATATATTTTAACATCCAAAATCAAATTTATTAGCAACTGCATCCAGGCATATGACCCCTACCACAGTGCCTGCTGAATTATAGTTTCTAAAACCACAGTGGACTGAACATGTTACGCGCACACAAATGCAGCAGCTCTCCGACCTAAACGAGTGGCCCCACAGCAATCACGTGGCCGCGCTGCCCTTGGCCCGCTCTGCGTGCTGCAGCTCATCCAGGACGTTTCTGATGCTCTCAACACAAACTTCTCCTCGGTGGTGTTTTTTTGATGCAAGATTCCATACGTTTTCAAATTCATCCTCAGAAAGCTTGACACCAATGTTACGTAATATTTCTGAAATCTAGGCGGGGGAGAAACATTGAAGTCAGACCAAGATTTACGGGTATTTTAGTCTGTATTTTTTAAAATGTCTTGGTAATATCTAAGACTATGGACATTTATCCCTTAAAAAGTGTGTGGATGTGTGTGTGTGGATATGTGCCTGTGTGTGCGCTTATCGCATATTAATAAGCACATACCGAAATTCCAGGCCTCTCAGTTCAGGAATCACTTTGTAAACGTGAATGAATATGAGGGTGCTCAGCTGTACTCGCCAATGTACAAAGCCCCTTTCGAGGCCAGTGTTTCTGCTCACGTTACAGGGAGGCAGCCAGGGGCCTCTCAGGCATCCCAGGCTCAAGACTCTGAGCTTCCAATGCAGGGGGTGTGGGTTAGATCCACAGATAAACAAAAGTAAATTTTAAAATTTTTAAATAAAGCCAGCCAAATTCAAGGAGAAAGAGTAAAAGTTACAGACGGCAGCCTCACTAGATTTGACTTCTATCCCCGTAACCCCTTACATGTGTTATCTAAACCCCTAGCATACTAGTTTCTCTTTTTTAAAAATAAGAACATTTATGAAGCATCTCTAACTGGCCTGTTGCAAACCTTAACCGTACTTGTGGGTGTGCAAATGTCAGAGAGTGTGCAAGCTTGAGCAAGTGAGCAGACTAAACCTGAGCATGCTGGAATTCCCTGGCAGTCCAGTGGTTAGGACTCAGGCCTGGGCTCCATCCCTGGTCTGGGGACTAAGATCCCACAAGGCACGGAGCATGGCCAGAAAAAAAATCCTGAGCATGCTGAAACCTGCAAACTTTACTAGTCATCTCTCTGCAGTGACAAACAGTAAAAGAGAGAAGGGGGGGGAGAAACAGGGTTTATACGTCCCAGGGGAAATAAAGAAGGGAGAGATAAGAGCAAGCAGTGGGAAGAAATATTAGAATGAGGAGAGAGGAGAAAAGATTTGGGGGGGAATGAAACCAAAAGAGGAAAAGCATTTACCAGAAAGCACACAGGAGGGAAGCAGAGAAGGAAACGGAAAGAATGCTTAGACGGGGAATAAGAAACCAAAGAAATGGCTTCGCTGCTGAACACACCTCCTGAACGGAGCCCTGACAACTGGAAGGTCCCCTGGACATGCGTGATGCGTCTTGTGGGAAATTAGCAGTAGAATCAACCACACTCAGAAGAGGAGGGCTGCCAGCAGCGGCAGCTACAGCAGGGGCGACTCAAGGCCCAGCACAGCTTCTGTTCACCCAGCAGCAGGGAAGGGGTGTCCCTGCAGAGTGCGCTAGGAGGGGTCTTGGCATCCCAGACCTCCTCCCCATCTTCCTCCCCTGCTCCTTGGGAGGCGTTTCTACTCCATCCTGTGTGTCGATGAGCCAACAGAAACCCAGCTATTCTAAGGGCTTCCAGGTGGCGCTAGTGGTAAAGAATCTGCCTGCCAATGCAGGAGATGCGGGAGACTCGGGTTCCATCCCCAGGTCAGGAAGATCCCCTGGAGAAGGAAATGGCAACCGGCTCCAGTACTCTTGCCTGGAGAATCCCATGGACACAGGAGTCTGGCAGGCAACAGTCCATGGGGTCACAAAGAGTCGGACACGACTGAGCTGAGCGGCTGAGCAGACACATCCATTCTCAGGGTGAGGCTGTTCTCCAACCAGGCCTCGCGGCCCTTTTTTTAAATAAACTTTTCTTAGAGCAGTTTTAGGTCTCCAGAAAAACTGAGCAGGAATTAGAGTGCTCCCATATGCTCTGTCACTTGCGCCCCCATTTCCCTTACTGCTGCTGCTACTGCTAAGTCGCGTCAGTCGTGTCTGACTCTGTGTGACCGCATAGATGGCAGCCCACCAGGCTCCCCCGTCCCTGGGATTCTCCGGGCAAGAACACTGGAGTGGGTTGCCATTGCCTTCTCCAATGCATAAAAGTGAAAAGTGAAAGTGAAGTCACTCAGTCGTCTCTGACTCTCAGTGACCCCATGGACTGTAGCCTACCAGGCCCCTCCGTCCATGGGATTCTCCAGACAAGAGCACTGGAGTGGGGTGCCATCGCCTTCTCCCTTATTACTAATTCTTTTTAAAAGTTTATTTATTTGCAGCCATGCCGGGTCTTCGTTGCTGTGCAAGGGCTTCCTCTGCTTGCGGTGTGCTGGCTTCTCGGTGAGGGGGTCTCTCTCGTGGTGGAGCTCAGGCTGCAGGCTGTGTGGGGTTCGGCAGCTGTGACACGTGAGTCTGGCCGGTGCAGCCCCAGGCTCCAGGGCACAGGCTCAGGAACCGTGGCCCTCGGGCGTAGCTGCTCGCTGCATGTGGGATCTTCCTGAACCAGGAATCGAACCCGTGTCCCCTGCGTTGGCAGGTGGATTCTTAACCACTGGAGCACCAGGGAGGCCCCTATCGATATCTTTTTCTTTCTTTTTTTGGCTGTGTCACCTGGCATGGGGGACTTTATTTTCCAGACAGAGATCTGGTGCACTGAAAGTACAGAGGCGCAGCCACAGGCCCAGCAGAAACACTGCGCTCAGTGTAGCACATGCTACAGGTGATGAGCCAGCGCTGATACAGTGTTAATAACTGACTCCACAGTCCTCCTGAAGGTTCACTGTTGCATAACCTGTGGATATTGACAGATGTGTAATGACGTCCGTCCACCATTAGGTGGCGGTAGAGGAAAGAACTCGCCCGCCGATGCGGGAGACAGGCGAGCGTTCGGTCCCTGGACCCTGAAGGTCCCCTGGAGAAGGGAATGGCGACCCACTCCAGTCTCTTGCTTGGAGAATCCCACGGACAGAGGAGCCTGGCGAACAACAGTGCAGAGGGCCGCAGGGTCGGACACGGCTGAGGCGGTTTAGCACACGCTATTACGGCATCATGTGCTACTGGAGATCAGTGGAGAGAGAAATAACTCCAGAAAGAAACTCCGGGAGGTGGTGATGAACAGGGAGGCCTGGCGTGCTGCGATTCATGGGGCTGCAGGGTCGCACGAGGCTGAGGCGGTTTCGCACACGCTATTGCGGCATATGCTGCCTTACAGGTCCTCGGCCTCTAGCACACTGGTCTTCTTACTCCCCCACGGCTTTGCCTTTTCTAGAATATCCTTTGGTTGGAATACTACATGTGCAAGCCTCTGGGTCCTTACTTTCTACCTAGAATCATGAGATAAACGATGACTTACTGGTTAAAAGATTTTTCTTTTTTTTTAGTTAAAAGAACTTTAGGCATCAGGAAACAAGCAGGACGTTTTTCACTTCTTTTATCAGCCCTGACAGCCCATTTCATAGGCCCTTAGAGTGACTACGGGAAGAGAAAAGGCGGGTGTCTCCTCTCCACCGTCTCTGCTGGACTGAGGGTCCCTTCTTTGGGACCAGCCAGCAAGTATCATCTCTTCTATTGACACCCTTTCAGTGGGGATGAATCACTGCAATGAATGTGACTAAGTCTGTGAGTTTGTAAGTGGAGGGACCCTTCCATCGTAGGTCTGCTCACATCATTCCCAGCTCTGGATCTGAGAGTTCAAAGAAGGAGTTGCTCCCTAGATCACAACTTGTCTTCCACAATGGCAGACCCAGACGGGCTGCTCCGACCCAGACCTGCTATTACCTCTCGGCCCTCAGAACCCCAGTGGCTATTCTGGCCGAGCCGGTTGCACCTGCTTGAAACCCAACGTAGGAAGAAAATCACCTGGGGCATGACAACCATGTTTTCCAAGTGAAAAAAACACGATGCGTGGGGCTGACACATGAGAACACAGCAGAGCAGGTTAAATCAGGGCCGCTGCGTCCCCGAGATGACCGCTCACAGAGGGCAGAGGGGCCCTCCTCGTGCGTGCGCTGTGGTTTCTGAGGCCCACGACCACAGGGAGACTCACAAGGAAGGGACCGAGCACCTTTGCTTCTTCAGAAAGTCACCTTTGGCCGCGCCGGGTCTCACTGTTGCATGCGGGCTTTCCCCAGGTGCAGTGAGCAGGCCCCCTCTCCAGTCGCGGTGGGGGCGTCTCTCCTTATGGAGCGTGGGCTCCAGGGCGCGGGCTAGTAGCTGCAGCGTGCGGGCTTGGATGCCTCCTGGCATGTGGAATCTCCCCGCCAGGAATCAAACCCACATCCCCTGCATCCGCGGGCGGATTCTTAACCACTGGACCACCAACCAGGGAAGTCCTGGGCCTCTTTGCTTTTACTCAACAAAGAGTGTTGGATGTTGGGAAAACATTTTTCTTTTTAGACATAGCTCATGGTGAATATATGACATGAGTGAAATGCCTCTTATCAGAGTAAGTTCTACTTGAAGAATTGTACCAAACATCACAACCAAATTGCACATGATCCTCAGGAACCCTAACGTGAGGGGCTCCTGATGACTTTTATAATATAAGAGCTCAAGCAAATAAACCTTTCCATCTTTGTGTGCCAATGTGAAGTTGGCCTTTCTTTCAACCCTTTTGAAATGCCATGTGGTACCTCTTGTTTGGATCTGGTCTTGAAGAAGTCCCGTTCAAACACCCCTTTCTGAGCAAAGATGGTAGGGTGCAGCAGCGAGTAGGCATTTCCCTCCTCACCGTAGCTGGTCCTGTCGCTGACCCGGCGAATTAGGGGCGCAGGAAGATCCGAGCGAATGGTTGGAATGCCATATGTGGGGTAACCTAGGGCATCAATCAGGGGAGAGAGAGGTTCTCATGGAGCGGCCGCCACTGAGCACTGGGAACGTGGCCAGTCCAAACTGAGATGTGCTGTGAGTGTAAAAAAATTCAAAGATTGAGTTAGTACCCAAAGACAGAATGTGAAACATTTAAGTAGTCATCTTATATTGACTCCTCGTTGAGATGGCAATGCTTTGCAGACTCATATTGTGTGTTACATGTACATACAACAGTACAAATATGTACTCTTTAAAGAACACTTCTGGCTGCTCCCTGTGGCTCTCGGGGTCTTAGCTCCCTAACCAGGTGTTGAACCTGGGCCACAGCGTGAAAGTGCCGAGTCCTGGCCACTGGGCCGCCAGGGGACTCCCAACATACGGCTGGAGTTAATTGCACTTGCTTCTTTTTCTTACTGTGGCTACTAAAAAGTTTTAAATACGTATGATGACAATTGTACTTCTGCTGGACAGGACCCTTCCGCAGAGAACAGCAGATCCTGTCACAACAGAATGTAAAGCGCGTCTATGAAATCCAGTAAAGAAAAACATGTAAAGCCTTAATCATGGCCTTACTCCAAAAAAGGGATCTTGACCAGCATAAAAGAGCCTTTCTAAATAACCAGCATTCAGCATGATTGGTACTGAGATTTCGGGTCTGTGAGTTGAACTGTATCCTCCCCAGACTCTTATGGTAAAGTCCTAACCCTAGTACTTCAAGAGGTGACCTTATTTGGAAATAGGGTCACTGCGGGAATAATTAAAATGCAGTCATACTGGAGAAGGATGGACCCTTAGTCCAATACGCCTGGAGTTCTTATAAAAAGGGGACACGGGGGCGCAGACCCTCACATGAAGTGAGTGACACCACATGAAGATGGAGGCGGAGGCTGGGGTGACGCTGCAGAAAGCGAGCAGCACCAAAGACTGCCCACAGACACCCAGAAGCCAGGACGGGGCCTGAGCAAAGGCCCCCACGCCTCGGCGGGGGCCAGCCTGGCATCGCCCATCTCAGACTTCCGGCCACCGTGGAGCCAGGACTTTCTTCTCTTTTAATTAATTTTATTGCGATGCAGCTGCCTTACAGCACTGTGTTAGTTTCTGCTGCAACAGCAAAGTGAATCTGAGTGGTGGCCTGAACAGGAAGGGGTCCAAAAAGAGGTGACCAGTTTCTGCTGCTTAACCATTCAGCTTGCGGAATCTGATGCGACAGCCCTAGCAGGTTAACAGATGGAGAATGAACACGAAGGAACTGTTCTCTAACAGCTCCTCAGATATTTGAGGGGAAATCTGTTTTTAGCTAAGAATCACTTGATTTAAGTCTACCACTTGGGACAGCCCCGGTGGTCCAGCGGTTAAGACTCCAGGCTCTCAGTGTGGGAGGCATCGTTTGATCCCTGGTCAGGAAACTAAGATCCCACATGCTTCACGGTGCAGCCAAAAAAAAGAGTCTCCTACCACTTGCTGAATTCTGAATTATGACAATATCTAACACTCGGGGTTCTGAGCTATAATGGTTTCACTTGGGTCACCATGCACTAGCTCAATTCAGCCTATGTCTAGTAAACCCCCCTGGGTGCTTAGAACACAGAGTTGAATGAAAGGCCCTAGGCTTTGAGAAAGTTGGGGTCCAAGGGAGGCTGGGGACAGCCAAGGACAGACGCTTCTGAGTTTCCTGCTCCTTTTAAAACTCAGCATATAAGGCGACAAACTCACAAGCAGAAGGAGCAGCGCCTACAACCGCACCGATCTCGGAAGAAGTCGTCTTGTAGTGATTAGAAACTTGATCGCCTGGCCTCAGAAGCGTCCGCAGAGTCTTTTCTGAGCTCCCTGGCTCTTTTAAGACAATATCTTCAGGCTTTAGCAGGAGCGCTGGTTCAGATTCTTCTACGTTAGCCTCAGCAGGGTTTGCACAATCCGGTTTTCTACCTTCAAACAAAGAGGGAAACGGGGGAAAGTACAGGACAAAGTTACAACCCAGCGGCGCCCTGTGGCAAGGCGAGCTTCTGCAGTCTGTCTCCTTGCTGGTGCAAAGGGAGGCTGAGCGGACACGTCACTGACCAGAGCTCGCTCTGGAAGCACAAGTTCACACACCAGGAAATGTGAACAGCATCCAATATTTCCAGTCACCAGGCTGCTCATTTCACTCTAGAATGAAGCTTTTAAGTCTGAAACACCAAAAGAAAGCAGAAAACACTGGTTTTTTCTTTCCTCTTTTTTAACATTTGCGCTCATTTTCCCATTTGGCTTGAACGCAGGATTCCCGGAGACGCTCCTAGGACTGTGCCCTGGGAAGGTAAGAGGTGTATTCGGGGCTGCAAATCCACACGCACACTGCCTCGCGGCGCCGCGCCCGGCGACATCGGGGCGCGCGGGGCACTCGCTGTGCGCGCCCAGCTCCGGAAACAGCCGCTCCGGGCGGCGCGCAAAAGACGCCCCCGCGCGCGGGAACCTGGCTCCTCGCTGCGCGCTGCGCGCAGGCGGCCGCGCGGCCCCGACGCCGCGCCTCCCGGGCCGG
>SJYW01002690.1:170478-183877 GCA_006410735.1 Raphicerus campestris
GAGGCGGGAGCCGGAGGCGCGGGCGGGGGGAGCCGGAGGCGCGGGCGGGGGGAGCCGAGGCCGAGGCCGCCTGAGGCCCGGCCCTCCTCGGCTCCTGCGCGCGGAAGCGCGGGCCCCGCGCCAGGCCCCCCGGTGCCCTCCTCGCGCCGCTCCTCCTAAGGGCAGAAACCCGGCACGAGGAGGACACGTTTCCAGAAAACTTCCAGGAAGCCCGCTCCTTGAAGAACTCAACCCCTTTTCTCGAGCCGACCACCCTGGGCCAGACCATGCCTGAGCCCCTGCCCACTGACCCTGCAGCCACTGTCTTAGAAGAAGAGGAAAGAGGGAAAACCCCAAACCTCCTCTGAAAAGGGCTGCTGCAGTCAGGACCCCAAAACCAGGAGCAGGTTGGAGAACCACCTGGTGTGAAAACAGGCTTCAGCTTTCCGCACTGCCTCATGAGTGGTGCCAAGAAAGAGACGCGGTCTCCCTCTGCTTAGTTCTGAGAGGACTAGGGTAGAGCTGTGTCTGTAAGAAGCTTCAGTAGGTGGGAAAGGTCTTCCTGCCCTCCTAGTGTATAGAGAAGCCGCCCAGAAACTGCTAAGGGCGCCCATCCTCAGTAAAGCCAAAATGTGGCATTGGCTTTGCAGAAATCAAAGTGAAAACTTTTTAGAGGGAGAGAGATTCCAAGAGGAGATAAAAATGCAAACAACCTTTTAAAAGGTAATCCTCTCTAATAATCCACTCTTGAAAATTAAAGCAAATGAGGTGTCATTATATAACAACTAAATTACCAGAATGTTTGAAATAACACTCAATCGCAGCTAGATTGGAGTAAAACCTTCTCACAGTCTTGACTGATAAAATTGGAAATTGGTACAGTCATTGAAAAAGGCAGAATGAAAACAGTTGCTTCTGGTAAGAAAATGACATTCATCAGAAATGAGACATAATTAGAAACCGAGAGCTTTCTGAAAGATGATAATGGTTATATGGTCACTCATATTACTCTTGAAATATTTGGAAATAACCTAAGTTTTAGAGAGTGAGGAAATGGTTTAGTAATTGACAATACATCAGTGTGAAGGAACTGAAATTGAGGTTTACAGAAATCGTGAAAGTATCTCTGTTCCATAGAAATTTGAGACCTAAGTTTTTTTTTAAGCCAAATAAAAATGGTACATTCACTGTGATTTTAGCTATTTTAAAATATTTCCATACACACACACACAAATGTATTGCTACTATGTCTATGTCTATATCTATATGTGGTTAGTGATTCAGGAAGATAATGTATAAACATGAAAACATTTGAATAAAAGTCAAGATTAGGGTTGTCCTTTTCTTAAAAAGTGTAAAAGATCAAATTCTGTTTTACAGTTGACTTTTCCAGGGAAAGAAAGCTAATTTCTCTAATAATATGGTTTTCAAACATCTTTCTTAGGAACTCTCTTTCATATTTTGGGCTTCTGTATAAATTGCTTTGCTCATAATTGTTTTCTTTTAAGTAAGTAATACATAGTTCCAAACTCAAGAGACAGCAAAACATAGACTGTCCCTTAGCTACCTATCCCTACCTCACCTCCCCAGAAATAATAAATGTTATCAAATTCTTTCCTGCCTTCCACAGATATTCTGTGCATGAAAAATAAATATGTATATATGGGCAAATTTTTAAACATATAATATTAAAGTTGACTAGAGTGGAACTCCCAGGACAAAGAAAACATGAATGTACATTTAAGAAGTTAGCAAACCTTCAAAAGTTAAATACCTTCAATGAGGACCCTCTCTTCATACTCTTTAAGGGGGGTTTTATCTTTCCAGGTAAGAAAATTCGCAAATTCCAGGTAGTTAATCAGCCCGTCTTTATCCACATCACAGTATTCAAATAGCTGGTCCAGGAGCTTCTCGTCTAAGTGCAAGCTGGCCTGGTCACACACTTCCTGAAGCTCAGCTTTGTCTATCACCCCATCTCCCTTCTGTTAGACACAAATCGAGAAAAGGTGGCTGAGCATTGTCTTCAAGAGCAGGGTGGCAATGTCTGTCATTTCCCTTGAGAAAAAAGAAAGTCTATCACATAAATTCCAAGAATCTGTCTTATGTTTCACATAAGAGTCAGACTTTAGCGAGGCTGGGCCTCACTGTGTCCTCTGATGCGTACCCAGCATTCCAGCCCTTTGTCTGTTTCAAGTCATGCTGCCTACGCTCTGTTGGAACAGGCCCAAGCGTGGTCCGTGCTCGACATTTCATTTGGCCAGCATTGTATACTTCCCACAACTTCCTACAACTTTCCATGCTTCCCAAGCTTTGAAAACCTNTAGCAAACATAGACTGTCCCTTACCTACCTATCCCTACCTCACCTCCCCAGAAATAATAAATGTTATCAAATTCTTTCCTGCCTTCCACAGATATTCTGTGCATGAAAAATAAATATGTATATATGGGCAAATTTTTAAACATATAATATTAAAGTTGACTAGAGTGGAACTCCCAGGACAAAGAAAACATGAATGTACATTTAAGAAGTTAGCAAACCTTCAAAAGTTAAATACCTTCAATGAGGACCCTCTCTTCATACTCTTTAAGGGGGGTTTTATCTTTCCAGGTAAGAAAATTCGCAAATTCCAGGTAGTTAATCAGCCCGTCTTTATCCACATCACAGTATTCAAATAGCTGGTCCAGGAGCTTCTCGTCTAAGTGCAAGCTGGCCTGGTCACACACTTCCTGAAGCTCAGCTTTGTCTATCACCCCATCTCCCTTCTGTTAGACACAAAGCGAGAAAAGGTGGCTGAGCATTGTCTTCAAGAGCAGGGCAGCAATGTCTGTCATTTCCCTTGAGAAAAAAGAAAGTCTATCACATAAATTCCAAGAATCTGTCTTATGTTTCACATAAGAGTCAGACTTTAGCGAGGCTGGGCCTCACTGTGTCCTCTGATGCGTACCCAGCATTCCAGCCCTTTGTCTGTTTCAAGTCATGCTGCCTACGCTCTGTTGGAACAGGCCCAAGCGTGGTCCGTGCTCGACATTTCATTTGGCCAGCATTGTATACTTCCCACAACTTCCTACAACTTTCCATGCTTCCCAAGCTTTGAAAACCTCTGGTGTTCCAACTGGGCAGCCCTTGGTCCTCCATGCCACTGCCAGATAAAGAGGAGAAACTCGGGAGTGGCTGCAGGCCAAGCACAGAGAGGTGGGTTCAAAGACAGCTGCCTCTGGGGAACTCCCTGGCGGTACAGTGAGCAGTTAAGACTCCATGCTTCTTCCACTGAAGGGAACACGGGTTCAGTTCCTAGTCAAGGATCTAAGATCCCGCCACACTCTAGCTATTAACACTCCACTGGGCAAGAGAGGAAGTTTCCACCCGTTTCAGACAACAGTTAAAGACAGAAGCACTTAAGGTGAGCTGCAAAGCAGGAAAGGGAAATTTAGAAAGGCTGTGGGCAGAACTGGCTGATTGTTTTGGAGGGGTGAGGACCTGGAGCACAGGATGCTTGTTAAGGAGGAATGGCCAGAGCGGGGTGTCTTACCACTCAGTCCTGCTGCAGCCTGTCAAGCCCACCTTAAATCCACCCTCGCGGACTGTTAAAGGTCCAAGCCTCCCTGCCAGCTGCCACAAGGGAGCTCTGCCCTCTAGAGAGACTTCCCTGAGACAGATCAACTCCCAAGGGAAACCATGAGTGACTCACTGACTAGCATTCGGCTCCTAGGCCCAGAGTTGGAGTCACAACGCTGATGAAGGAAATCCCTTGGAAAACGAGAAACTGACCCAGTGAATTCCAGATGATTTCTCGATAAATTCCTGCAGCCAGACACACAGGCCTGGATAACGTTCCTAACCCTCCTGTTGAAACAGAATTAGGATGTAAAATATATTCTCTTGGCAGGGAGCTGTAATGTCCTGGATAAAGCAGACTGCTTTATGAAATTCTCTGCCGCATGCTCAAGTCAACAAAAAATGCAGACCCCACAGTGTTAACAGAAAAGCAATGGGGGGACAAGGGGGTTGGCTGTTGATCCAAGCTAAAATAGACGGTGGCAATAATGAAAATAAATGCTTCTTGCTCACCAGGGACAGAGCCACTTCTGCCTTTGCGCTCTTTATTTCTCCCTCCCCCACACCCGAAACCCAGCTCTTCTAAGGAGGACACTGACTAGATGTGAGCTAAAGTCCCCTCACATGGACAAAGTCCTACACATGGACATCACCAGATGGTCAACACCGAAATCAGATTGATTATATCCTTTGCAGCCAAAGACGGAGAGGCTCTATACAGTCAGCAAAAACAAGGACCTTGACTAGGTGTGAGCCAAAGTCCTCGCGTCCCCAGGGGGACTACAGGCCACAGGTGTCTGTGCAACTTCAAGGGGCAGGGACTCCAAGTGCTATGGCTTCACAGGCTGCGGCTGCCAAAGCTGCCATCCCACCCAGTCTGTAACAAGCAGAGGGGCCAGGGGTCCGCTGGTGGGCTTAGGCAGGGCTGGTTCAAAGTGGGGAATGAAGGCTCAGTGCATCATTTCGGTGGCTTCCACTGCTGGAGGCATAATTGTGTTGCTGCTCTCCATACCCATCTGGGGAATGTTCCAGCGCTTCTGACCAGAAGCCACATGGAGACAAGCTAGGACCTTTGGGGCCTCACAGCTCTCAAGACTGCTTTGCACTGCAAGTCTCTCTGAGTAACAGTTTCACGAACCTGACCCCAGGGGCTGCACTGGTCTGCTGTGGCTTCCAACCTCGGTGAGAGCTATGAAGGGCCAAAACAAGCAGTCACTCTCCTCGGTGGGTGGGCTGCCACTGAGTCGCTCGGTCATGCCCGACTCTGTGCGACCCCATGGACTGCAGCCCACCAGGCTCCTCCATCCGCGGGGTTTTCCAGGCGAGAACACTGGAGTGGGGTGCCATTTCCTTCTGCAATGCGTGAAAGTGAAGTCGCTCGGTCGTGTCCGACTCTGTGCGACCCCATGGACTGCAGCCCACCAGGCTCCTCCATCCGCGGGGTTTTCCAGGCGAGAGCACTGGAGTGGGGTGCCATTGCCTTCTCCATTGGTGGGTGGAACGCAACTTTATTTCCACGTTCCAGCCAGCTCCCCCCATGATGAACCTGTTTATATTTTACTGACTCTTGAATTGTTGCCAGTGGCCTGTCAGTTTGGTTGCCACGTGGAAAGCTACAGATTGGAAAATTAAAGACACCTCTTTTCGAGTCAGAGATCTATGGATCAACAGAGGAACCGATAAAGGAGCTATGGTACATATATTCAATGGAATATTACTCAGCAACAAAAAAAGAACAAAATAATGCCATATTTGTAGCAACAGGGATGGACCTAGAGATTGTCACACTGAGTGCAGTGAATCAGACACAGAAAGACAAATATCACATCATATCACTTATGTGTGGAATCTAAAAAAAGGAGGAGCTACAAATGAACTTATTCACAAAACAGAAATAGAGTCATGGAGGCAGGAAACAAACTCTTGGTCACCAGGGGGAGCGGCGGAGAGAGGAACTGGGGACTGAGAGTGGCGTCTACACACTCTGTGTGTGCTGAGTCACTTCTGTCACGTCTGACCCTTTGTGACCCTGTGGACTATAGCCCGCCAGGCTCCACTGTCCAAGCAAGAATACTGGAGGGGGTGGCATGCCCTCCTCCAAGGGTCTTCCCGATCCAGGGATCGAACCTGCGTTCACTACTATATATAACATAGATAACATTACAGACCTACTATACAGCACAGCGGAGAAGGCAGTGGCCCCCCACTCCAGTGCTCTTGCTGGAAAATCCCATGGATGGAGGAGCCTGGTGGGCTGCAGTCCATGGGGTCACGACTTCACTTTCACTTTTCACTTTCATGCATTGGAGAAGGACATGGCAACCCACTCCAGTGTTCTTGCCAGGAGCATCCCAGGGATGGGGGAGCCTGGTGGGCTGCAGTCCATGGGGTCGCACAGGGTCGGACATGACGGAAGCGACTTAGCAGCAGCACAGGGAACTCTACTCAGTCCTCTGTAATGGCCTGTGTGGAAAAGAATCTAAAAACGAGTGGATAGATGTGTATGTGTAACTGATTCACTTTGCAGTACGCCTGAAACTAACACAGTATAAATCAACTCTACTCCAATAAAAATTTTTTAAAAAGAATAGCTGCTGAGTGAACCATCCAAGAAATTCACACAGCTGCCCACAATAAGAGTCCATCCTCCTGTAAGGATGGCTGGGATCAAGCTTCAGATGGAGCCTGAACCACCCAGGGGGGCACCATCACTGCCGGGATCCGTCCTTGCCCCAGACACGGCAGTACAGTTACCATCAGTAAAGCTACTGGCCTGAGCAGAGGCTGCCACCACATGCTGAACTCGCGACGCCACGAGGCACTGCCCCACGCTCCGGCCACACTGACGCTGCGAGCCTGCATCCCCTCCCAGAGCTGCAGGCGGCGCCTGTCGCTGCTGACACGTCTTCAAGTTATGGAGTCGCTATTCCAGGCCAGCGAGCCAGCTCCACTCCCGTGGAGGGCATCTGAGTCATGCGCTCTGCCTCGGATCCTCAGCCTGGCGGTGGCACCACTTGGAGCACAGAGGCCCCTCAGCACTGAGCCGCCAGTCCAGGCGCTCAAGGAGCCCTCCCTGCCCCCAGGCACCCACCGCTGCCTGGTTACTGAGCCTTGGGACCGCCTTCTCAAAGCCCTCTCCCTCCCCAGCTCCTGACTCGCACATCTGAGTGGACCAGGGCTGTCACTGACGGGACTGTTCCCTAAAAGGAATCTTCCCGTCTCAGCTGCTTTCTGGATAATAATTAGAATAAAAGGAGTTGGAATTACACATACGAATTTTGAAAATCTAAGACTCTGCTGGGACCATTCTTGGACATGATGAGTCTTTTTTTTGTCTTTTTTTTCGCTTCTAGATTTTACATCCCCTGAGTAAAAAGCCTGCACATTACCTGGAATAATATTTGATGTTCTATGAATGTTCAGCAAATAACAGAATTAATCCTCTAAGCCAAGAAGATTCATTTAGGAAATCACAGTCTATTTGTTCTGTTCTGTTTTGCTTTTCAATTAAATTAAATCTGGGCACTCAACAGTATAAGATTTAAACAATCAAGAACCATCCTACAGCTGTGCCAGGAGGCCCCTCATCTTGTTGCCCTTGCAGAAAAAAGCTCCTCAAGGACCCTGAACACTGTGCTGTGTGTGCTAACAGCTAACTGTTTAAAAGATGTACCAGCATTAAATAACCCTCAGTAATTTTCTCCCTGCTTAATTTACTTTTATCATAAGGGATGTGCCTGGTGGTTCACTAAGATAATCAACAGCTATTAAGATGATCGTCTTGCCTATAACTACATCTAAAATGAAGAATTTCCAGAAAGGAGTGCATCCTGTCAGTTCCCTTATTCACGTCACTACCGTGTGGGTTTCTCCAGGGTCATCTCTGTAGATACTTGGAGCTGAATAAAGTTAAAAGTAGACTTGTTCAGAAATGAAACAGAGCCATTTGCAAAGATGTGGAGGACCTAGAGATGTCATACAGAGTGAAGTAAGTCAGAAAGAGAAAAACAAATGCTATGTCATATCACTTTTATGTGGAATCTAGAAAGATGGCGCAGTGGAGCCGCTCAGTCGTGTCTGCTCTTTGCGACCCCTTGGACTGTAGCCCGGCAGGCTCCTCCGTCCATGGGATTCTCCAGGCAAGAGTGCTGGAGTGGACTGCCATTTCCTTCTCCAAGAAAGATGGTGCAGATGAACTTCTTTGCAAAGCAGACACATAGACACGGACACAGAGGACAAACGTATCGACACCAAGAGGGAAAGCAGGGGATGAATCGGGGGATTAAGAGCGACACATTTACACTATTGATGCCATGGGTAAATCAGACAGCCAATGAGGACCTACTGTGTAGCACGGGGAACTCTGCTCAGTGCTTTGTGGTGACCTAAATGGGAAGGAAATCCAAACAAGAAGGGAGACATATATATATATAATATTACAGCTGATTCACTTTGCTATTCAGCAGAAACCAACACAACACTGTGAGACAACTACAGTTCAACAAAAATTCTAAAATACGTAAATTTTAAATATATGTAAATTTTTTAAAAATATAAATAATCTTAAAAATATGTTTTCACTTATGTATTTAATTCTAAAGAATACTTTTCAAATTACCTGTAAATAGCAATCAAACTTTATTAAAAATCAGAGAAACACTTGAATACTTTCTTTAAACACAACTTCGTGAGAAATGTTGCTGATGACTGGCATTTGTCCCAACATAATTAGTATAAACTTAGATGAGATATTTAACCCATGTTCTATTCATCAGTACATCACAGACACACAGACCCCCTAATCTAAAATAAAATGAATGGGCTTAAAATGAACTAGCCAAAGAGTGATCAAGATTTTTTAATAAGATAAAAAGTAAGAAGCGTCACTTTGCTAAAACTGTACTCACCATCAGCAGGGAGATGGGAACACCATCTTCCCTTGAGATAAGCTAAGTCACTCTGCTCCCCTTGAGATAAGCTAAATCACTCTGCTCCCCTTGAGATAAGCCAAATCACTCTGTTCTTTCTTTTCTTCTGTCAAGATGGTGATGTGTTACATCACTGTAGGCTCTTTATGAGCTTTTATTTGTCTGTTTTAGACTAATTCTAAAATGGTTTTGAGGCTGCCCAGAAAAATAAGTACAAAGAGAGCCAAAAAGAAAAAAAGTGATGAAATCAGGGCAAAGAGAAAAATAAATTTGGAATGAAATCAGATGAAACCCGAAGCAAAAAGAGTGCACAGAATGTACGCTGTCAGCTCGTGTTCACAAACTAGACGTGTTTCCCTAGGGTGCCTCTACGCTCACTGGTGGCCAAGTCACAGAGTTATGTACAATCGGTACAAAATTCATGCTGCACAAGAGGTAAGGATGAACCAGATACTTAGACAAAGCATGGCTATTTGCTCTAGAAAGACTGGGTTTCCTTATAAGGAGGATGTATGTGACAAAAATAACAGCCGCAAAATAACAAAAATAACAGGGCGTACTAATACAAAGTCTGCCACTTTTCACGTTTGTGTAGTAGGCCTCCTAAGTGCAAGCCAAAGGCGTGCAGCTTGGCAAACCCTGCGATGGCCTAAAGTGATGTCAGGTAATTACACAGCCCAGCACTGATCTGATTTGCTCAAAGCATAAAATTTTTGAGTAGCTTGGAAATGGAATGACCTTGCTCTCTCAAAAACTGGAACCACACCTGATCCCCATGGGGAGACGTGTTGTAAGCTTGACTGAGACCAGACTGACGGTACCATGCATGCAAGTTCAGGATGAGGCAGAGACTGTCCATCCCCCACGTTCCCAGCACACGCCAGTTTAATGATCTGTAAGAGTGGCTCTCAAACCTGAACACACAGCAGAATCACTGAGGAGCTTGTTAGATAGAACACAGTCGCTAGACCCCAGTCCCGAGTTCCTAATTCCACAGGTGTGAGGTGGGCCTTAGAAAGCACATGTCTAACATCTCCCCAAGTAACAATGCTAGTGATTAAAGGACCTTATTTTGGCAACACAGATGAATTCCAGGGGTCAGCAAACTTTTTCTGACAAGGGCCAAAAAGTCTGTCCAGTCTCTGCTGCACGACTCTGCCTGTATAGCTGCAAAATCGGCCAGACAACACTTAAACACACGGGCACATGCGCACACTCTAGCAATCCCACCCCTGGGCATGCACCAGAGAAAACGCCAGTTCAAAGAGACACACGCGCCCCAGGGTTCACTGCAGCACTGTGTACAGCAGCCAGGACGTGGAAACCACCTAAACGTCCGTCAGCAGAGGAGTGGATGAGCACGCGGCGCGCGTGTACGGTACAATGCCCCTCAGCCGTAAGAAGAGAATGGAGCAGCGCCATTTGCAGCAACATGGATGGACCTAGAGATGATCACACCAACTAAAGCCAGTCAGGCAGAGAAAGACAGCTACAATAGGGTACCACCTACATGAGGAATCTGGAATACGACACAAATGAGCTTATCCACCAAAGAGAAACAGACTCACAAAGAGAACAAACTTATGGCTACCAAAGGGGAGAGGAGGTGGCGGGGGCGATAAATTAGGGGTTTGGGATTAACAAGCTACTATATAGAAAGTAGATAAACAAGGACTTATTGTACAGCACAGGGAACTATGTTCTATACGTGTGTGTGCGTGTGTGTGTGACTCAGTCATGTCCAACTGCAATCTCATGGACTGTAGTCCGCCAGTCTCCTCTGTCCATAGAATTCTCCCGGCAAGAATATTGAAGTGGGTAGCCATTCCTTTCTCCAGGGGATCTTCCTGACCTGGGCATCGAACCTGGGTCTGCTACATTGCAGGCAGACTCTGCCATCTGAGCCACCAGGGGAGCCAGGATCAAGTCCAGTCCTGTTTCAGTAAACACCTGTTTCAGTAAACAGTTTACACGCCCATGTAAATAGCTGATTCACGATGCTATATTAATTTCTGGTGTACGGCAAATTTGATCCTGATCTACCCCAGGTCGCTGGACCTGTGAGCCCATGCACAGACCAAAAATCTCCCCTTCACTACTGGCCTTGTCGCAGTGCCTGAAGGCCGCCAGCAGCGTGTCAAAGCTCTGGTGGTGAACTTTCTTCAAGTGGTGCCGCACTGCTGCCACCAGAGCCCGCTGTCTGTCCTTGCCGCGGAGATACTCCCCCGGAAGCCTTCTGTGGATGAGATCACCAACTCCTATTGAAGAGGGAAAGAAAAGTCTTTTATCTGAATTTAAAGTCTGTCACTCTTATTCACATCCTAAGAGAGAGAGAGAGACCTAGCAACTTCTGTGAATGAAAAAACCTAATGCCAAGACTGTTGAGCAGCATGACAGAAAACCCTTTTGTATTTTAAANGCTACAATAGGGTACCACCTACACGAGGAATCTGGAATACGACACAAATGAGCTTATCCACCAAAGAGAAACAGACTCACAAAGAGAACAAACTTATGGCTACCAAAGGGGAGAGGAGGTGGGGGGGGCGATAAATTAGGGGTTTGGGATTAACAAGCTACTATATAGAAAGTAGATAAACAAGGACTTATTGTACAGCACAGGGAACTATGTTCTATACGTGTGTGTGCGTGTGTGTGTGACTCAGTCATGTCCAACTGCAATCTCATGGACTGTAGTCCGCCAGTCTCCTCTGTCCATAGAATTCTCCCGGCAAGAATATTGAAGTGGGTAGCCATTCCTTTCTCCAGGGGATCTTCCTGACCTGGGCATCGAACCTGGGTCTGCTACATTGCAGGCAGACTCTGCCATCTGAGCCACCAGGGGAGCCAGGATCAAGTCCAGTCCTGTTTCAGTAAACACCTGTTTCAGTAAACAGTTTACACGCCCATGTAAATAGCTGATTCACGATGCTATATTAATTTCTGGTGTACGGCAAATTTGATCCTGATCTACCCCAGGTCGCTGGACCTGTGAGCCCATGCACAGACCAAAAATCTCCCCTTCACTACTGGCCTTGTCGCAGTGCCTGAAGGCCGCCAGCAGCGTGTCAAAGCTCTGGTGGTGAACTTTCTTCAAGTGGTGCCGCACTGCTGCCACCAGAGCCCGCTGTCTGTCCTTGCCGCGGAGATACTCCCCCGGAAGCCTTCTGTGGATGAGATCACCAACTCCTATTGAAGAGGGAAAGAAAAGTCTTTTATCTGAATTTAAAGTCTGTCACTCTTATTCACATCCTAAGAGAGAGAGAGAGACCTAGCAACTTCTGTGAATGAAAAAACCTAATGCCAAGACTGTTGAGCAGCATGACAGAAAACCCTTTTGTATTTTAAAAGAAAGTGTACACAGTAATTGATGAAAATGAATACTTCTGCTATTGCCAATGAAAAAAATCTGAATAAATGAATTTTATGAGAGAATCATGAGCCCACTCAGCTATCAAGCTATCCTCTCCTAAGACAGCAAAGCTCTTGCCTGTCTAAAGAGACAGGCAGACAAATGTAGACATTTGTCTACAAGGCCGAGGATCTGAAAGCTGGGGCTGATCCGTGTGCCGGTCTGTGTACCTTAGGGAAGCCTTGTAAAGCTGGGCACGAGCTCCCTGCTCCCGCTTAGGGTGAGTTTCCATTCTGCCGTCACTCTGCACACCAAGTCCATTCCTCAGTCCTGCTTCCCTACCTTGNACTCTGTGTGCCTTAGGGAAGCCTTGTAAAGCTGGGCACGAGCTCCCTGCTCCCGCTTAGGGTGAGTTTCCATTCTGCCGTCACTCTGCACACCAAGTCCATTCCTCAGTCCTGCTTCCCTACCTTGTGACCAGCACGGGGGACCTGCCTCCATCCACAGCCCAGCAACTCAGTCCCGACCCACGACCGCCAGTAACAGCCCCTCCAATCCACCAGCCAGCCGCGAACCCACAGACCCTGCCCTTGCTTTCACTTTTCTTTCATGACTTAAAGGAACTTTGTTGAATTATCACACAAAGTACATGCACACGGCCTCTAAATCCCATTCCCTGGATGCTGCTGGTGACCGAGACCAGACCAGAGTTGACCGTGTTGCTTCAGATGTGCTGGATGTCACCAGGGAGGGAGGAACCCTCTCCCTCTGTCCTTTTCCCCACGGCCTACACCCCACCCTTCGTGCTTTTACTGACAACTGGCTGTGATATCCGGGGCAGGCTAATTTAAATTGCAACACTGATGGATGCAGCCAGAGTTTATCACACTAAGTGAGGTAAGTCAGAAGGAGGAAGACGAGCCCCATCTGACACCATTTGTACGAGAAATCTAAAATATGACACACATGAGCCTCTCCATGAAACAGCAACAGAATCACCAACACAGAGAGCAGACTGGCAGCTGCCCACGGGGAGGCGGGGAGGCGGGGAGGGCCGGATCGGGGTCGGCAGGTGCGAACCATTATATGTAGGATGGGTGAGCAACAAGGTCCTACTGCACAGCACAGGGAAGTGTGGTCAACGCCCTACGACAAACCGTGACGGAGAATTTTAAATATGTACGTGTGTATATATACACGTAATTTATCACTGTGCTATACAGCAGAAATTAATACCTTTTAAATCAACTATACGTCAGTGCTTAAAAACTGAAAACACTGCAAATTTGCCGGCACGTCAAAGCAGCTAATACTTCCACCTGCTTTGTGCAAGGCTCTGTATTATCAGGGCCTCTCGAGGGCCTCTTTTAACAGGCATTAGTAGCACCGCTAAGTTTATTGTCATAAAGTCAGGCGTTAATCTGCATATTCTGATAGAAGCCTTCTTTCTAAGGGTAGACCCTTACTCGAGTGCGTGAAAAGCCTACCACCAGTGCTGGTTCCAGAAACAGGGCAAGTGCTCAGACCAAGATAATCTGAAATGGAGTCAGTGTCCGTCAGACCACCCTGAAGCGGGCAAAACC
>SJYW01002690.1:185474-206360 GCA_006410735.1 Raphicerus campestris
GGCAGGTGCGAACCATTATATGTAGGATGGGTGAGCAACAAGGTCCTACTGCACAGCACAGGGAAGTGTGGTCAACGCCCTACGACAAACCATGACGGAGAATTTTAAATATATACGTGTGTATATATACACGTAATTTATCACTGTGCTATACAGCAGAAATTAATACCTTTTAAATCAACTATACGTCAGTGCTTAAAAACTGAAAACACTGCAAATTTGCCGGCACGTCAAAGCAGCTAATACTTCCACCTGCTTTGTGCAAGGCTCTGTATTATCAGGGCCTCTCGAGGGCCTCTTTTAACAGGCATTAGTAGCACCGCTAAGTTTATTGTCATAAAGTCAGGCGTTAATCTGCATATTCTGATAGAAGCCTTCTTTCTAAGGGTAGACCCTTACTCGAGTGCGTGAAAAGCCTACCACCAGTGCTGGTTCCAGAAACAGGGCAAGTGCTCAGACCAAGATAATCTGAAATGGAGTCAGTGTCCGTCAGACCACCCTGAAGCGGGCAAAACCTGAGTAAGGCTCTTGGAGAGGCAGTCAGTGGCTGGGTGAGGGGTGATTTCTGACCAATAAGCACGGCTGCTCTTCCCCTCCACATCTTCCCCTGAAGTCAGTCCCCTGGGGGCTGTTCTGTATAAGGAAGCCCTGTCCCCCGGCTCTTCCACAAGACAGCCTTTGGTTGAGTTGGTTTTGTTTTTATCTTGAGAGGCCTTCCATCTACACTAACATCCAAAAATAACTACTGAATGGTCAGCCTGTGGGTGAGATGCAGGCTGACACCCTCTTCCAGCCCAGCGCTGGGAGAATGCTTATGAAGCTCATGGCAAATCACTGAAGACTGCTCAAGACCCANACATCCAAAAATAACTACTGAATGGTCAGCCTGTGGGTGAGATGCAGGCTGACACCCTCTTCCAGCCCAGCGCTGGGAGAATGCTTATGAAGCTCATGGCAAATCACTGAAGACTGCTCAAGACCCATCGCTGAAGAGCTGAAATCAGGAGTTCAAGCTCTGGCCCTCGGAGAGACTAACGCCCTCACCGCCACACCAAGGATGTGAGAGAAGCCAGGCCAGCTCCGCAGCGGCCCCCTGCCCGCCCCCAGCCCCGTGATGCCCTGCTGCCCGCCCCCAGCCCCGTNTTTATAATGCAGCTTAACTGCATTAAAATCACCCACAGAGTTTATTAGCTATGCCGGTTCCTGGGACCCATGCCCAGATAATTCTGATTCGGTAGGCTCACATGTACACTAAATTTTAGGAACCTCCCAGGTGGCCCTAGTGGTAAAGAACCCACGTGCCAGTGTAAGAGACACGGGTTCAATCCCTGGAGGAGGGGCTGGCAATCCACCCCATTATTCTTATCTGGAGAATCCCATGGACAGACGAGCCTGGCAGGCTGGCTATACAGCTCATAGGGTTGCAAAGAATCAGACACACCTGAAATGACTCAGAACACACACTGAAAGGGTGTTAGCTGAAGCCTACTCGCTAACAAACAAAATAAATACTTATTTGCTAACGCAACATGATGTTCTAGAGCACTCGTGAGTCACCACGTTAGGAGATCATACTACTTTTTAGATCAACTCTTAGGTGTTTAATGGATGTCTGCCCATCTTAGAGGCTCTGGTAAGGAGTGATTTAGGAAATCCATCAGTTAGTCTGAAAAACAAGTAGACAATCATGGTCAACTGCCTACTTGAGGACAGTTTCATGCCAGGGGTGCCCCAACTTGCTGTCTGTTGGATTCTTGGGGTCTTGTGCACAGTACATTGCTTTCCAGGTATTTATAGCATGAGTCAATGAATCCAACACAGAGTTTATCATGCTGATAGTGAAACACAGACAAATTTTCTAATGCCCTCCTCCAGGGATCGAATCCGTGTCCCTTCCATCTCCTGCACTGGCACGTGGGTTCTTTACCACTAGGGCCACCTAGGAGGTTCCTAAAATTTAGTGTACATGAGAGCCACCGAATCAGAACTGTCAGGGCATGGGTCCCAGGAACCCATATTTAATAAACTCTTTAACTCTATGGGTGATTTTAATGCAGGTAGACTGCAGACAATATTTTGAAAACCACTACCACACAGCTCAGTTCTAATAAGCTTTCAAGTCTTCCCTGGGGAAGGTTGCTACTTAGATCACTTAGCACTAAGACAAGATGCTGGTAAGCTTCTGCCGCTGCTTCATAGGTCGATTTGTTGATCGGCAGGTGGGAAGAGCGGTTCCTGGGTGTGTGGTTGTACAGTGCTTTCTGGAACCTGAGCGCCCCTACAGTTCATGTGGGAATGCTGTGAAAATGCTGTTTCTGATCCGGGAGATCTGAGGGTAGAACCCGAGAGTCTGCACCTCTAAGCGCCTTTCAGAGACACCAATACTGCCTGCCTGCAACCACATTTTGAGTGCAAGGACCCGGTACAATATTTGAATTCATTAAAAAGTTGCCCCAGTTCACTTTTGATTGTTTAATATAGGCCTTATTTATATTCTAAATAAAATTCTAAGTCAACTACACTTAAGGAATTCATTACCAGGGCTTTAAACTGTACCTGTTTCAAATATAATAGGAAAATGTGGCTTCTTTCTTGTGCTACAAATTGTGCTCATTAATGTTAATATAATATTTTAAGTCTTTAAAATTGGAAGCTTTGAGAGAAGGAGGTGGTGAACTTAGCTGCATAATTTGGGCTGCGGGGGGGTGGTGGGGGCAGGATTTTGTCTTTGTTTGCTTTTTGAAAAGAAACTGTATATTTACCATAGTCCTCAGGACGGAGACAAGCCCCAAATGTGTGGTCTGGGGGAACATTCATTGTTTCCGCAATGCTATCAAAGAAAAAAATTTCCTTTAGTGAAAATTCCCACCACATGGCATCCCTGGAATTTAAAATATGTTTTCCATACATTTTTAATCATCTATATTTTCTCCTATAACCAAACTATAAAGATCAAACAGAAGTTCTCCAACAGATCTTTTCTCTAATCTCCAACTCACATTGGCAATAGCTGATGCTTTCACTGGCTTTCAATGAAAAGGCCCAGATGGAAAAAGAAAAAACAGAACATGGTCCCAAAGTAGATTTATGGAAGCATACATGTATACAAACATACTCTCTCTATCTATAGAGAGAGAGGAGAGGAAAATGTAACACAATAAGTTAACTTTCTGAGATCCTAGAAATAAAGCTTTACATAAAATTCTTCCTCTTTCTTTTCCAAATGCCCTCTCCCTTTTGGAGACTCGGTACTTTCCTGGAACCCCAAGCTCTTAGGTAGCTAACAGGGTTCCCTGATTAACACAAAAGGATGATTCTTATTTGATAGATAGACTCGAATAGAACACAAAGCAACATTTATGACAGGAGTACTTCTAAATTTGATCCAAAAACATTATCAATTTTAAGTTAATCATGAACTTACGGATCTAAAACTCTTCCAAGTCTATGTTGAGACTTTTCTTTGAAATCATCAACTCTCTTGGATACAATCTTAGCTCCTCTTTTCCTATAAAATTAGAAAACTGTCAGGCGTTCGTGTGACCCAGAGCATTCTTGGCTACCAAGTATACATGTATTGAAGACTACCGTAGGATCACGTGGGTCAGTTCAGGTCAGTCCAGTCACTCAGTCGTCTCTGACTCTTTGTGACCCCACGGACTGCAGCATACCAGGCTTCCCTGCCCATCACCAACTCCTGGAGCTTGCTCAAGGTCGTTTCCATGGAGTCGGCGATGTCATTCACCCATCTCACCCTCTGTCGTCCCCTGCTCCTCCTGCCTGCAATCTTTCCCAGCATCAGGGGCTTTTCCAATGAGTCAGTTCACGTGCCCAAAGTATTGGAATTTCAGCTTCAACATTGGTCCTTCCAATGAACATTCAGGACTGATTTCCCTCAGCATGGACTGGTAGGATCTCCTCCCAGTCCAAGGGACTCTCAAGAGTCTTTTCCAACACCACAGTTCAAAAAGCATCAATTCTTTGACACTCAGTTTTCTTTATGGTCCAACTCTCACATCCACACACGACTACTGGAAAAACCATAGCCTTGACTAGACGGACCTTTGTTGGCAAAGCAATGTCTCTGCTTTTTAATATGCTTTATAGGTTGGTCAAACTTTTCTTCCAAGGAGCATGCATCTTTTAATTTCATGGGTGCAGTCACCATCTGCAGTGATTTTGGAGCTCCCAAAATTAAACTCTCTCACTGTTTCCCCATCTATTTGCCATGAAGTGATGGAACCGGATGCTAGCATCTCACATGCCAGCAAAATAAAGCTCAAAATTCTCCCAGCCAGGCTTCAACAGTGCATGAACCATGAACTTCGTTTTCTGAATGTTGAGTCTTAAGCCAACTTTTTCACTCTCCTCTTTCACTTTCATCAAGAGGCTCTTTAGTTCCTCATCACCCTCTGCCATAAGGGTGGTGTCATCTGCATATCTGAGGTTACTGATATTTCTCCCAGCAGTCTTGATCCCAGCTTGTGCTTCATCCAGCCTGGCTTCATCCACACTCTGAAGAGTGAAACTGAACATTTTAGAAGGAGAGAGAGTCGGAGGTGGTGCGTGGCTCCGTCTCTTGGCGCCACGTGTTCAGCCCGGCGCGGCCCTCCCCAGCAGCAGCGCTGATCCAGCCCGGAGCCCCGCTCCCCCGGTGCCCGCCGACCCCGCGCCCACCAGCTCAGCCCAGTGCTTCTCTGCGGCCTCCTCCCTGGCCGCGGAACCCGGGCTGAGTCCAACCCGAGCAACAAACTCCAGCTCGCCAGCAACAAGGAGTAGAATGGTGTGGCGGAGTAGAAGGACATGCAATCATCTTCTCCTGCGAGAACACCAAAACTACAACTCGCTGCTGAACAACCGTTGACAGGAGAATGTTGCATCCAGCAAAAAAAGGTACCGCACATCCAAGAGCAAATGAGAAGCCCCAGCAAGACAGGAGGAGGGGTGAAATCACGTTTCGAGTCAAACCCCATATGCAACAGAGACACTTGGAGGACTCAGACCTTGCACACGCCAGCATCCAGAGACAGAGCCAAAACCGTGCTCGAGATCCCTTTAGGAAAATTAGAGACAGCAAGGGAACACCCCATGCAAAGAGGTGCTTGATAGAGGGCAGAAATGGCATGGGCCTAACAGATGCAGAAGATATGAAGAAGAGGCGGCAAGAATACACAGAACTGTACAAAAAAGATCCTCATGACCCAGATAATCACGATGGTGTGATCACTCACCTAGAGCCAGACATCTTGGAATGTGAAGTCAAGTGGGCCTTAGGAAGCATCACTATGGACAAAGCTAGAGGAGGTGATGAAATTCCAGCTGAGCTGTTTCAAACCCTAAAAGATGATGCTGTGAAAGTGCTGCACTCAATACATCAGCAAATTTGGAAAACTCAGCAGTGGCCACAGGACTGGAAAAGGTCAGTTTTCATTCCAATCCCTAAGAAAGGCAATGCCAAAGAATGCTCAAGCTACCGCACAATTGCATTCATCTCACACACTAGCAAAGTAAAGCTCAAAATTCTCCCAGCCAGGCTTCAACAGTGCATGAACCGTGAACTTCCAGATGTTCAAGCTGGTTTTAGAAAAGGCAGAGGAACCAGAGATCAAATTGCCAACATCAGTTGGATCATCGAAAAAGCATGAGAGTTCCGAAAAATATTTGCTTCTGCTTAATTGACTATGCAAAAGTCTTTGACTGTATGGATCTCAACAAACTATGGAAAATTCTTCAAGAGATGGGAATACCAGACCACCTGACCTGCCTCCTGGGAAATCTGTATGCAGGTCCAAAAGCAACAGTTAGAACTTGACATGGAACAACAGACTGGTTCCAAACTGGGAAAGGAGTACTATGTATTGTCAAGGCTGTATATCGCCACCCTGCTTATTTAACTCATATGCAGAGTACATCATGCAAAATGCCATGATCATTTGGATCATCAAAAACTAAATCCAATTTCAAAAGAAAGTACATGCTAAAAAAAAGCTTTATGTGTTCAATCTTCTATCACGTATATTCCTTTATAAAGATAAGTAACAGAATACAAAATTTTTATTGAAAAGTAAGACAAAAATTTTTCAGTAAATAAAACCAAAGTGTTAATATCATTCATATAACTCCTAAGATTTATAACAGAAAAGTAAGCATTAAAGAAATAAATAACCAAAGGATATAAGCAACTTACAACTAGTAAGCAAATATATGGAGAAATTATAATACTCTACAGTAACAAATGAAACAAAAAGAACAACAAGATATCATGTTTAACATATTACATATTTAAATGCATATCTATATATAGAGAAAGAATATCTAACATTGGCAGAAGTATTGCAAAACACTTGCAGATTGCTAGCGCAAGCGCTAATTCTTTTAGAAATATTTTGGCAATATGATTCAGAGAGCATAAAAATAGTCACCCTTTTATCCACATCTGAAAACCAATCATAAGGAGATAATCCACAAAATTAAAAGTCTGAAAAAATTATATTTATAAAAATGCTTGTAGTCTCACTGACTATAAGGGGAAAAAAAGAAAAGAATCTAGTGTTCAATCCTGGAGGGTGATTAATCACATCATATTAACAAGAACACACTCTGTGTGCATTCTAAATGTTGGTTGTTAAGAATACACAGCAATATAAGATTATTTTATGTTAAGATCCAAAACAGAATGTAAAATNCGAAAAAGCATGAGAGTTCCGAAAAATATTTGCTTCTGCTTAATTGACTATGCAAAAGTCTTTGACTGTATGGATCTCAACAAACTATGGAAAATTCTTCAAGAGATGGGAATACCAGACCACCTGACCTGCCTCCTGGGAAATCTGTATGCAGGTCCAAAAGCAACAGTTAGAACTTGACATGGAACAACAGACTGGTTCCAAACTGGGAAAGGAGTACTATGTATTGTCAAGGCTGTATATCGCCACCCTGCTTATTTAACTCATATGCAGAGTACATCATGCAAAATGCCATGATCATTTGGATCATCAAAAACTAAATCCAATTTCAAAAGAAAGTACATGCTAAAAAAAAGCTTTATGTGTTCAATCTTCTATCACGTATATTCCTTTATAAAGATAAGTAACAGAATACAAAATTTTTATTGAAAAGTAAGACAAAAATTTTTCAGTAAATAAAACCAAAGTGTTAATATCATTCATATAACTCCTAAGATTTATAACAGAAAAGTAAGCATTAAAGAAATAAATAACCAAAGGATATAAGCAACTTACAACTAGTAAGCAAATATATGGAGAAATTATAATACTCTACAGTAACAAATGAAACAAAAAGAACAACAAGATATCATGTTTAACATATTACATATTTAAATGCATATCTATATATAGAGAAAGAATATCTAACATTGGCAGAAGTATTGCAAAACACTTGCAGATTGCTAGCGCAAGCGCTAATTCTTTTAGAAATATTTTGGCAATATGATTCAGAGAGCATAAAAATAGTCACCCTTTTATCCACATCTGAAAACCAATCATAAGGAGATAATCCACAAAATTAAAAGTCTGAAAAAATTATATTTATAAAAATGCTTGTAGTCTCACTGACTATAAGGGGAAAAAAAGAAAAGAATCTAGTGTTCAATCCTGGAGGGTGATTAATCACATCATATTAACAAGAACACACTCTGTATGCATTCTAAATGTTGGTTATTAAGAATACACAGCAATATAAGATTATTTTATGTTAAGAGCCAAAACAGAATGTAAAATGGAATTGCACTCTGATTAAAGTTATGCAAAAACAAAAGGCATGCAAAAATCAACACAGGAAGCCACAGTGGAAAGAAATAAATGAAAGAGATAATAAAAGTTGAATTAAGGTGACAGGATTATGGGTGATTTGGTTTTATTTTGCTAATTTTCTGTAATATAATTTCATTACTTCCACCACTGTGATTAAATGAGTAAGGATTTCTTTTGAGAACTGTAAAATTACAACACCACTATATTTAATAACATTAAAATTAATAAACCTCTATTGTTTTTCTAAGAATAAAAAGAGTGAATTTAAAATTCTTAAACTCCTTTTGCTTTTAAAACTATTTCCTGTACTGGAGAAATACAGAGCTGAATAAACTTCTGCGGAAGAATGCCGCTTTGTAGAGAAACAAAAGATGAAAGATAACGTAGTTCACCTCTTATTTCTTTACTTACTTCCCATTAGTTCAAAAAGAAGAAAAAGAACAATGAGGTAAGGTCAGAATAAATCAAAGGCAGTTTGAAGGGCATAATTTGAACGTATAAAGTTGACAAGCTGAAACCAGCTCCAACGGCTTGATTAGGAGCATGCCAGATGGCAAAAAGGAGGATTCTAAGCCACTCACTTCTCGGCCTAACACTGCCTAGAACATGTTGCTGGGAGAATCGAGAACTATTCGTGAGCGGCCGTGTTTGTCAGAGTCAACAGCTGTAATCACGGCACAGCTCACCGCATTCACGGACCAGTCAAGTCTTCTGTGTGCCAGTCACAGTCACACACAACACACACACACACACACACACACACACACGAGTCTATCATTTCTAGATTCTAACTGAATCTTCTGCAGAGGTCATAAGCAGAATACAGATACAGGTAACCTTATGAAGGAAGTACATCCCTTAAAAAGTATATATCCCCAATAATTCTTAAAAGTTAAGAGTAAAGCAAATGTATGTTGAATAGTGCATAGCACATTAAGATGTAAGCAAAATAGAAGCAGACTCACAGACGTAGAAGACAAGCTTAACAGCTGCCAAAGGGGAACGGGGGTGTAAACGAGGAATTGGAGATTGACGTATACATACTACTTACAATATTTAAAATAGGTAACCAGTATATATAACAGGTGATATAGTTCCTGTTGCTATACTGTAGGCCCTGTTTAGCACAGGGAACTATACCCCTTATCTTCTGATAACTTACAATGGAAAAGAGTCTGAAAACCGATATATTTTATATGTGCACATATTGATGCATCACTGAGCCCCTTTGCTGAGTGCCTGAGACTAACACAGCACTGTGAACCAGCCATGCTGCAGCTGGGCTCCCCGGGGGCTCAGGCCGCGAGGACTGCCAGCACTGCGGGAGACCCAGGCCCGACCCCGGAGAAGGAAACGGCACCCCACTCCAGTGCTCTTGCCTGGAGAATCCCATGGACGGAGGAGCCTGCCGGGCTACAAGTCCATGGGATCTCAAAGAGTTGGACACGACTCAGCGACTTCACTTTCTTTCTTTCTATACTTCAATTAAAAATAAATAAGACCAAAAAAAAGAAGATAGAAACAAAAAAGTGAGCTGTAAATGAATATGCTTAACTCCAAGCACAAGCTGGAATCAAGACTCCCGGGAGAAATACCAATAAACTCAGATATGCAGATGACGCCACCCTAATGGCAGAAAGTGAAGAGGAGCTAAAAAGCCTCTTGATGAAAGTGAAAGAGGACAGTGAAAAAGCCGCCTTAAAATTCAACATTCAAAAAACTAAGATGATGACATCTGGTCCCATCACTTCATGGCAAATAGATGGGGAAACAATGGAAACAGTGAGAAACTTTATTTTCTTGGGCTCTAAAATCACTGCACATGGTGATTGCAGCCATGAAATTAAAAGACGCTTACTCCTTGCAAGAAAAGCTATGCCCAACCTAGGCAGCATATTAAAAAGTAGAGACATTACAGACAAAGGTCCATATAGCCAAAGTTACCGTTTTTCCAGTAGTCATCTATGGATGTGAGAGCTGGACCATAAAGAAAGCTGAGCACTGAAAAATTGATGCTTTTGAATTGTGGTGTTGGAGAAGACTCTTATGGTGTTGGAGAAGTCCCTTGGATTGCAAGGAGATCCAACCAGTCCATCGTAAAGGAAATCAGTCCTGAATATTCATTGGAAGGACTGATACTGAAGCTGAAACTCCAATACTTCGGCCACCTGATGGGAAGAACTGACTCACTGGAAAGACCCTGATGCTGGTAAAGATTGAGGGCAAGACGACCAAGGATGAGATGGTTGGATGGCATCACTGACTCAATGGACATGAGTTTGGGTAAACTCCAGGAGTTGGTGATGGACAGGGAGGCCTGGCGTGCTGCAGTCCATGAGGTCACAAAGAGTTGGACACGAGTGAGCAACTGAACTGATTTAGTCAAGTATTTAAATAATTTCTTCATGTTTTCCTTTATGCATGTTTTAACCCCTTTAATAGTAGTAAATTAATGAGTGTTTGTTTTAGGAGTTCTTCTATATCCTAAAGAAAAACCCCACTGTCTTCTGTGGTTTTTCTAAAATATGGAAGGGCTTCCCTGGTCGTCCAGATGGGAAAGAAGTTCTGCCACGCGGGAGACCAGGCTTCGATCTGCGGCTCAGGAAGCTCCCCTGGAGGAGGGAAAGGCTACCCAGGAAAGAATTTCTTCTCTTTGTGCTTTACCATTATTGCTTTGAATAATTCAACTAACGGAGACTCATATATTAAATAATAAGGGAGTGGGAGAATGGGCCTGCGATCACAGAGTCAGTGCCGACAGCCTCGGTGCAGTGGTAAGGGCAGCCTCTGGAGAGACACTGCTGGGTTCCAGTCCTACCCCCGCACCTCCCTGCGTGACCTCGGGCCCAGGGTTTAACTTCTCTGTACCTCAGTTTCTTCATCTATAAAATGGAAAGGCTAAAACTGGTAGTACACCTCCTTCCTGGAGTTGCTGGTAGGATCAGATTAATCATATATAAAGTGCTTTGCACTTCACTTCTATAACTGGGAGCTGCCGTCTCAGCTGTCAGACGAGCCAGTGAGCGAGGCAGATGGGGTGCCTGGGGGAAGGCAAGCTGTGTGTGCCCTCAGGGCCTGTGGAAATGTGGAGGAGGGCACTGCATTCTTTAAAGGGGGCAGAGAGGCTGTTTCTACTCACAGAACAGAAGCAGAGTCACGGATGTGGCTGGCGTGCTGGGCCATGCCGATCGTGTCTGACTGTGACCCACGGACAGGAGCTTGCATGCTNTCTTTAAAGGGGGCAGAGAGGCTGTTTCTACTCACAGAACAGAAGCAGAGTCACGGATGTGGCTGGCGTGCTGGGCCATGCCGATCGTGTCTGACTGTGACCCACGGACAGGAGCTTGCATGCTCCCGTATCAGTGGGATTCTCCAGGCAAGAATGTTGGCCTGGGCTGCCAGGCCCTCCTCCAGGGGATCTTCCCAGTCCAGGGATTGAACCCACATTTCTTACATCTCCTGCACTTGCAGGCAGGTTCTACACCCACTCCAGTACTCTGGCCTGGAGAATTCCATGGGCTGTTCAGTTTGTGGGGTCAGAAAGAGTGGGACACGACCGAGCGCCTTTCATTGTCACTGTCTTCACCACTAGCGCCGCCTGGGAAGCGGAATGGCACCAGGGGGAGGGCAGGGGGCACCTGGAGAAATGAGACTGACATGCACGCACAGCCGCCTGTAACCTGGACGAGCAGGGACCTGCCACCCACACAGGCAGCTCCATTCAGCCCTCTAAGGGCCTATGCGGGAAAAGGGTCTCAAAAACAACAGTCCACACGGGGCTGTGCGTGGGACTGACAACTCTGCTGTGCATCTGAAGCTAACACAGCACGGGGAGTCACCACTATGCCAAAAAACTTAACCTTAAATAATTATAAACAGAAAAATATTTTTAAACAGACGGCAGAGGGCAAGACAAATCGACTCCCACCACTGAATGAACACAAATGCAGGGCCAGTATATTCATTTCCTGGGGCTTCGAGGACAAATGACCAAGCCCAACTCTCACATCCACACCTGACCACCAGAAACACCAGAGCCGTGACTAGACAGACCTTTGTTGGCAAAGTAATGTCTCCGCTTTTGAATATGCTATCTAGGTTGGTCATAACTTTTCTTCCAAGGAGTAAGTGTCTTTTAATTTCATGGCTGCAGTCACCATCTGGAGTGATTTTGAAGCCCCCCCAAAAATAAAGTCTGACACTGTTTCCACTGTTTCCCNTGTATTAATTTCTGCTGTACACCAAAATCACTGAGTTATATATATATATATATATAAATATTCTTTTCCATTCTGCTTTATCACAGGATACTGAATTTAGTTCTCTGTTAACATCTTTTTTTGTCTTTAGCTAAATAGTACTTAAAGTGGTGGATTGAGCCATCTCGGGGTTACTCGGTTTTCCTGGGTTTTTTCCGTGTACGTGTGAGGTATACATGTTAATAAATGTCTGTCTTTCTCTTGTTAATGTCTTTCGTCACAGAAGGTTCCAGCCTAGAACTCACAAAGGTAGAAGGAAAATTATTTTCCCTTCCCTATCGTTTCTCTGTCAAGTTCCAAGACATGAAGATACTCTTTTCTTCATAGCCTACATTTTGAATCTGTGTATTTGAACAAATCCCAAACATATTCCCCAAGTTTGGTGAAAATCTGTTGTGTAATTTTTCATGTGGTGCAGTAGCAAAATGAACTTTTGTCTTACTTGTATAAACTGCTAAATATGCAACAATAGGCAAATGCTTAAATAAAATGTTACTTTCAAACGATATGCTATCGTGGAATGGTTTAAATCATGTATATAAACCATTTTAAATGTTCACGAGACAACATGAATTTTAAACAGCAATATACAAATTCACAGACTCACATCTCTATTGGCAATACGCACATAACACAGCGACAACAAGTTGTGAGCTGTGATTGCCATTTCTGAGCGGTGGCATTTTTTGTTGCTGTTGTTCAGCTACTCAGTCGTGTCTGATTCTGCGACCCCTGTGGACTGCAGCATACCAGGCTTCTCACTCTCTGCCAGACTTGGTCCAGTTCATGTCCGTTGAGTTGGTGATGCTATCTAACCACCTCATCCTCTGTCATCCCCCTCCCCTTTTGCTTTCAATCTTTGCCACCATCAGGGTCATTTCCAATGGGTCAATTCTTCACATCAGGTGGCCAAAATATTGGAGTTTCAGCTTCAGCACCAGTCTTTCCAATGATTATTCAGGACTGATCTCCTTTAGGATGGACTGGTTGGATCTCCTTGCAGTCCAAGGGACTCTCAAGAGTCTTCTCCAATACCAAAATTCAGAAGTATCAATTCTTCGGTGCTCAGCCTTCTTTATGGTCCAACTCTGACATCCATACATGACTACTGGAGAAACCATAGCTTTGACTAGAAGGAGCTTGTCAGCAAAGTGAGGTCTCTGTTTTTAATACACTGTCTAGATCTGTCGTAGCTTTCCTTTTAAGGAGCAAGTGTCTTCGTTTCGTGGCTGCAGTGGTGGACTCACATGCTTTCATTTTCTTCTTTTTTTTCTCAATATTTTTCCTACGCATTGCTTTATTAAGCAAAAGAAAGCAATGAGGGGTTATCAAAAAGTCTATAAACAATATCAAATAGAAGGGAAACAGCTACAAGAGCACTAGAAATAAAAATGAGCATGAAGTGTACGCAGAAGCAGGACAGAATGCAGGAGCAGGGACTTCCCTGGTGGTTCCGTGTTTGCGAATCCACCTGCCAATGCCGGGGACACGGATTGGAGCCCTGGCTCAGGAAGGCCCCACGCGCCTCGGAGCGCCAGAGCCCGGCACCTCGGCTGTGCAGCCACACGCCCAGGGCCCGTGCTCCCGGCAAGGAGCTGCAGCGTGGCCGGAGAGCAGCCCCGCTCACTGCAGGCGGAGAGCCTTCATGCCACGGAGACCCGGGACAGCCGGGACCAGACTGGGGAAAAGGAGCAGCCGCGACGCCGCCTGACGTTCTCCTCCGCAGCTCTCAAGCGGGGCGGCCTCAGCTGGTGCTAGCGGCCCCCAGCCTGAGAAACGGGACAGTGGTCCACTGTGAGGCTCTCCCTTCGGCCTCCCAGGCATTTGCCTTCAGTCTAGGAGACGTCTCGATTGCATCCTCCAAGCCTCTGCTGAACGTTTATTTAGACTATTCAAATACCTTATATGCTGTTCTCAAATGTTCTTCCTTCTTCCTTGGCTGTTCTTTTAAAAGTTCCAATCCTGTCTTACAAGTGCAACCCCTTTTATTTCTGGACTAACTTTCCTGTGGGCTTCCGTTTTCCCTGTTCTGTCTGGGTTTTCTGCCTGCTTGTTTTGGCCCCTCCCTTCAAGCTGGCCTCTGATCCTCACCCAGCTTAGGGCTCCCCAGAGATGGCTGTGTTGCAGCGCTTGCTGAGTCTTGGGCTTTCCTGTAAAGTGATCAGATGATGAGGCTGCCTTTATCTCAGTAGAGTCCCCAGTGTCTTTTTTTCCCTCTCGGTTGTTCAGAGTTTCCAGAGAGTGGGCACGGTGGTAACCGATTGTAAAGCACAGCGTCTCTGTTGGACGCTGTTCTCGGGGCTTCCTCCGTGCTAGCTCACTTCAGGAGGATTTCCAGGAGGTAGGCACTGTTATCATCCCCGTCGTGAGCAAACGGAGGCACAGTGAGGCTGAGCGACAGGGTTACACGGCTCACATACCGGCCGATATCTGAACCCAAGAGGGTCTCTCCTCTGATCTGCGATGCCCCGTCTCCCCACCTGCCTGCTGCTGAGAGGGTGGTCCCCACCGTGCTTCTGGCTGCTGGGAAGCCGCAGACAGAAGGTGTGCGTTTCCTTTCCAGCCCCTGCCTTATCTTCAGCTTGGTGTCTTTTGATTCCAAAAGCCACTTTGGGAAAATAAATCCACGGTTCCGGTAGCAGGGAGCGCCTGCGATGGCACCCCACTCCAGCGCTCTCGCCTGGAAAATCCCATGGACGGAGAAGCCTGGTGGCTGCAGTCCGTGCGGTCGCTAAGAGTTGGACACGACTGAGCGACTTCACTTTCACTTTTCACTTTCATGCATTGGAGAAAGTGCACGGTGCGGAGAGGTGGAAATCGTGGTAGGCGGGGGCGAAGGAGGAGACCAGCTTTACTACATCTGATTCTGTGGGCTGAGCTTCTCCGGGCTTTTTCCGGGCAAATAGGATCATTTCAGGTAGAAATGACTTTCTGATTTCTGGCAGATTTCACCTCCGCACGCAGAATCAGTGGCCATATCGCCACCTTCCTATTTTCCAAAACATGTTGATAATTTTAAAACTGCTGTCTCCTCTTTTATTTTTTTCCTCGTGGTTTATTATCTTAAAAAGAAGAAGAAGAAAAGAAAAGAAAAACTACAGGCCACAAAACTCAGGAGAGTATTTCCTGTAAAGACCTCTCTCAGGCAGCACCAGCGGCCCCAGGGCAGCCTTCCCAGCAGAGGGGCGACTGGTTGGCTCGGTCCTCTGAGAAGCAGAACATCTGTGGCAGATGAAGGGGGTGCAGGGTGGGCAGGGAGCTGTTAGACTGTCCGCTGTGAAGGGAGGGCAGGGGGAGGCGTTGGGAAGGAAGAGCCTCGGATCACAGCACGGCTCTGGGGACACTCGGGCAAGGCCAGGGCATGGTCCCTGAGCCGGTGCCAGGGGTCTGCGTTGGCAAACCGGCTCGGATGTAGGGGCCCTGCCGTGCTGAGTCACCGGGAGCGCAGCCTGCAGAAGGAGCGCCGCAGGCCACCCGGGGCAGCGGGCAGGCGGGTCGTGTCTGACTCTGCAACCCCATGGACCGTAGCCCACCAGGCTCCTCTGTTCATGGGGATTCTCCAGGCAAGAATACTGGAGTGGGTTGTCATGCCCTCCTCCAGGGGATCTTCCAAACCCAAGGATCAAACCCAGGACTTCCACACTGCAGGCAGATTCTTCACCATCTGAGCTACCGGGGAAGCCCATGATTTCTGGAGCGGGTAGCCTATCGCTTCTCCAGGGGAGCTTCCTGACCCAAGAATCAAACCAGGGTCTCCTGCATTGCAGGCGGATTCTTTACCAGCTGAGCTACCTGGGAAGCCCTATAAGTAAATAAAGCTCTATAAATGTACAGCTATCTAGATATAGATATGTAGACATACCATGAGTTTCCACTGCTACCTCCAATTACAAGTCACACAGCAGGATTCCTTCCACCTTCTCCTTTTTGTATTTGTGACTTTTTTCTCTGCCAGTGAGAAGCCTGGCTCCTACCATCCTGTCTTTGCCTGCCTGCTCAGGCTCTCTGTGTGCAAACAAGATCCCAGCCCGCTGACCAGCTCCTCACTCCCTCCTCGCCACACCTGGGCCACCTCAGTTGGCCACCTCGTCAGTCAGCCCTCAAAACACAGGTTTCAGGGACCAAGTCCCCCTCTTACTTCATGTCATTGGTTCCCAAGATTCAGGTCAACTCAGGAAGGTTGATGGAGAAGGCGATGGCACCCCACTCCAGTACTCTTGCCTGGAAAATCCCATGGACGGAGAAGCCTGGTAGGCTGCAGTCCGTGCGGTCTCTAAGAGTTGGACACGACTGAGCGACTTCACTTTCACTTTTCACTTTCATGCATTGGAGAAGGAAATGGCAACCCACTCCAGTGTTCTCGCCTGGAGGATCCCAGGGACGAGGGAGCCTGGTGGGCTGCCGTCTCTGGGGTCGCACAGAATCGCACATGACTGAAGCGACTTAGCAGCAGCAGCAGCAGCAGCAGGAAGGTTGGTACAAGATCATTTTCAGCTGTGAAAGATCCACCAGCCCCTAAATCGTTCACTCTCCGAATGCAGGGTAGGCTAATACAAAGGTTCCACCGCTCCCTTGGTCAAGATCACTGTTTTACTCACAGATGTCCCTAACTCGGAACATCTCATCAGAGAAGAGGGGTGATAGCATCCATCTTTCTGCCCATTAGACCCTGAACCCATTATGCAGATGAAACCATCCACTTCTGAGAATTCTGTCCAAATTGGCTCTTTGCAAATTCAGACAAAACTTAGGAGATTTTAAAATTTTTTATTCATGTGTTTATCTCTGGCTGTGCGGGTCTCTCCTGTCTCTCTCCAGCTGTGCGGGGCTCTCCTGTTTCTCTCCGGCTGTGCGGGGCTCTCCTGTCTCTCTCTGACTGTGTGCACTCTCCTGTCTCTCTCCGGCTGTGCGGGGTTCTCCTGTCTCTCTCCGGCTGTGCGGGGCTCTCCTNCACTCACTGTCTTGCCTACTGCTGCTTGGATTTTTTTTTTTTTTCATTAAGACCGGGAAGGAGGTGGGAAGTGATGATTTCACTAACACTTCGTTGGTGCGTTTTCCCCCTTGGAAGTGAATAACATACAGGGGAAAACAGAAAAGAAGTTACCGGTATCGAAATTTTCGATCTTATTCCGTGTGTCAAGGAAGGTGCAATTTGGGGATCATTTGCTCTGCCGTAAAATACTCTTTCTGCTCCAACAGGTGGATATCTGAAGTTGAAAAATTTTTTTGCCTCAGGTGGGGTCATTAGCTGTCGATAGTGAGAGAAGAAAATAGAATCATCAAGTACAGTTGATTGATCTATACCAGTCAATGAACCTCTTTCATTACATGAGTGTAACAAGAACCTGGGGAGCTCAGCACCCAGTAATGGAACATCTTGAAAGTTGTTTAATGGAAATGAACAACATATTTTTAAAGTTATATTTAGCTCTAGCAACATGGATATACCTAGAGATTATCACCCTAAGTCAGAGAAAGACAGATATCATGATATGCCTTATATCTAGAAAATAGCACACTAGATTATCACACTGAGTGAAGTAAGTCAGACAGAAAAAGACAGACAGCATGATATGCCTTATATCTGAAATCTAGAAAAATGATACAACAAACTTATCTACAACGCAGAAACAGAGTCACAGATGTAGAATTGTGGTTACCGAAGGGGAAAGGAGGTGGAGGATAGAGTAGGAGTTTGGGATTAACATATACACACTGCTATATGTAAAACAGGTAAGCAGTACGACTCTGCTGTATAGCACAGGGAACTCCACCTTCATGGGAAAAGAACCCAATAAAGAGTGGATATAGGTATATATTTATAAATGATTCACGTTGCTGTATTCCTGAAACTAACAGAACATCATAAATCATCATAAATCAGCTATACTCCAATAAAATAAGTCATATTTAGAAAACAACCAGGAAGTATTTAGGTTAGGAAGAATACCATAAAAGACTATTTCCAAACTAAATAAATGGAAAACTCCAGTAGTGTTCATAGAGCTGGAAATCGTAAGCCTGGGATTTTCATTTCCTCATTCACACTCAACAGAACGTCTTATAGTAAAAAAAAGAAAAAAAAAATCAAACGGACCACATTAAAGCTATGCAACTGTCATAAGGGTGTTGGATGTTGCTTATCTCAGATTCACACAAATGGATACTGAAAACACTCACCCTGGGAAATGTTTCAGTCAAGCAGTTTGCAGCTCTGTATCCAATCGGAAGAACTTTCCCTGCCTAAGGAGAGAAAAGCAGTAATCGGTCATCGTGAAGGTACAGGGAGGGTGTTTTGAAGAAAGCAATGTATTTCCAATTTTGCCTATGCTTCTAACACTTCAACTACTTAACACAATTAAGAAAAACAGGAAAAACAAATATCAGATCTAAAGCCATCCTGAGGTTTAATACAAACATTAGGTGCTACGTATATTTTGTTTACTTTTTTTTTTTTTGCAGTTTCTGAACTCTGCAACCTGCTAAGGTACTCCGCTCTCAGAAATACCTTGCCAGAGTTCACAGGTTGAGTATCAGCTGTCCTATCGTCACGGTCTTCCCTGGTGGCACAGAGCGTAAAGTGTCTGCCTGCAATGCAGGAGACCCAGGTTCAGTCCCTGGGTCAGGAAAATCCCCTGGGGAAGGAAATGGGAACCCACTCCAGTACTTTTGCCTGGAAAATCTCATGGACGGAGGAGCCTGGCAGGCTGCAGTCCAAGCCGAGAGAAAGAAACTTCCTGTAGGAGTGTTCTAGGTCTCTGGAGGGGGCTGGGGAGAGTTGGTGAAAAGCAGAAAGGCTGAGAGTTGGGGGGAGCGATGACTGACAGGCGTTGGCAGGGGTAGACCGAGTAGATAAATGAGGGATGGCTGGGTGACAACATAGACACGTGGATACAGATGAATAGGCGGAAGTTTTTATCATGATGAACGTTAGCTGCAGAATTCCTCTTAGAAGGAGAACCCAGCAAAGATGAAGAGAGTATCTTGATGACATCTGAGTACAAAAGAGGAGGCCCACAGACACGCTCAGACGAGACTTTAACTGCTTTGCCAAAGAATGAGGCTTCCTCCTGGCTCGGGGGTTAAGAATTTGCCTGCCAATGCAGGAGAGGCAGGTTCTATTCCTGGGTCAGGAAGAGCCCCTGGAGAAGGAAATGGCAACCCACTCCAGGATTCCTGCCTGGCGGGCTACAGTCCGTGGGGCTGCAAAAGGGTCGGACACACGCGAGCAATTAAAGAAGCAGCAACAAACAGAGCAAGCAAGAACTCCTGATGGGACAGCCGGAGGGAGGGTCAGGGAGCCGGCCAGCGAGACTGAGAGGACACTGGCCTGATGGCCCACTGGCCAGGGCTCTGTGGATGGGACAGCCTGAGGGAGGGTCAGGGAGCCGGCCAGCGAGACTGAGAGGAGACGGGCCTGATGGCCCGCTGGCCAGGGCTCTGTGGATGGGACAGCCGGAGGGAGTGTCAGGGAGCCGGCCGGCGAGACTGAGAGGACACGGGCCTGATGGCCCACTGGCCAGGGCTCTGTGGATGGGACAGCCTGAGGGAGGGTCAGGGAGCCGGCCAGCGAGACTGACAGGAGACGGGCCTGATGGCCCGCTGGCCAGGGCTCTGTGCCCCCAGTGCAGGGGCACAAGAGTGATTCCTTGCTGGGACGCTAAGGTCCTTCATGCCGCATGGTATAACAAAAAATAAAACAGGAAGAAAGAAGGGAAAACCGGAGTGAGAAGTGAGCGGAGGGAAGATGAAGCAGTGAGGTCAGAGGCCAGGGGCCCAGGATGAGAACTGGCCAGTGACACGCAGCCCAGCCTTAATGCCAGACCTGGAGTAAATTCTACTTATAATTGCACAAAGGGAGAAGAGTCCTGTGTGAAAAAGGAGAGGGGCTGTGCTCTAACTTGAGCTGAAGAGGGTGGGGAAAAGAGAGGAGAGATGTGTGACTTTTTCCATTTCCTTTAATTTTGAGATACAAGTAATTTTTAATTCAGCTGGAAATTATAAGAAATCCCAATGGTATCAGGGAACATAAAGTTTCTCTTACTATACATGTTACGTAAGTGCCAGCCATTCTTTTAAATATTTAATGGAAAGATTACTTCGTAAAGCTGGGGATACCCAGAGCAGCTCCTCTCCAGATGACAGATGATTAGAGAGACAGAAGGAAGGATGGTGGACTGACAAGTCCATCCACCCGTGGCCTGAGCGGCTTGTCCTTCACTCACTTCCCTGCGAGAGTTTGACAGCAGATATTCCAGGTTTCCATCATGCAAACATTTCATTGGACAGAAATACCCTTGATACTCCTCCCAGAGCTGCCCACTTGGAAAGCAGTTTGACTCCAAATCAGTGGCTATAATCAGGTTTGGATGTCCTCAGGCCGTTTGATCGGGGGCACAAAGATGGAAGCCATCATGTCTGATTTCCGTCTGCGGAGTCACCATAATGCACGTGTCCATCTCCTCCAGTCACGGAGCTTTTCTTATTTCAGTTGTTCTCAAGGATGACTGCTCATCAGCTTGAGGTATGAAGGATGCAGAACCTGCCACCCCCAAATACGCCTCTTTGGCATAAGGATTATATTGAACCGAATACTTTAATAAATAGCAGACATGAGAGAAGCTCTGAAAATGGAGTAGAAGTTGCCCCTTTCATAAGGATTGCATGCATTTTACAAAAGACATCACTGCAAACATGTCTCCTTCTCCGTATGAGGAAGAGAAGTTTGAATCTAAATGTCCAGAAACTCTTATCAATGGAGAAGATACCAGTGAAAACTGTGTAATAACCCTTGCCCTTGCTTACCACGCTTTTCCTGGTAACCTGCCACAGCTGGCCTTCTTTTTGCACCAATT
>SJYW01002690.1:206593-227567 GCA_006410735.1 Raphicerus campestris
GATGGGACAGCCGGAGGGAGGGTCAGGGAGCCGGCCGGCGAGACTGAGAGGACACGGGCCTGATGGCCCACTGGCCAGGGCTCTGTGGATGGGACAGCCGGAGGGAGTGTCAGGGAGCCGGCCAGCGAGACTGAGAGGAGACGGGCCTGATGGCCCGCTGGCCAGGGCTCTGTGCCCCCAGTGCAGGGGCACAAGAGTGATTCCTTGCTGGGACGCTAAGGTCCTTCATGCTGCATGGTATAACAAAAAATAAAACAGGAAGAAAGAAGGGAAAACCGGAGTGAGAAGTGAGCGGAGGGAAGATGAAGCAGTGAGGTCAGAGGCCAGGGGCCCAGGATGAGAACTGGCCAGTGACACGCAGCCCAGCCTTAATGCCAGACCTGGAGTAAATTCTACTTATAATTGCACAAAGGGAGAAGAGTCCTGTGTGAAAAAGGAGAGGGGCTGTGCTCTAACTTGAGCTGAAGAGGGTGGGGAAAAGAGAGGAGAGATGTGTGACTTTTTCCATTTCCTTTAATTTTGAGATACAAGTAATTTTTAATTCAGCTGGAAATTATAAGAAATCCCAATGGTATCAGGGAACATAAAGTTTCTCTTACTATACATGTTACGTAAGTGCCAGCCATTCTTTTAAATATTTAATGGAAAGATTACTTCGTAAAGCTGGGGATACCCAGAGCAGCTCCTCTCCAGATGACAGATGATTAGAGAGACAGAAGGAAGGATGGTGGACTGACAAGTCCATCCACCCGTGGCCTGAGCGGCTTGTCCTTCACTCACTTCCCTGCGAGAGTTTGACAGCAGATATTCCAGGTTTCCATCATGCAAACATTTCATTGGACAGAAATACCCTTGATACTCCTCCCAGAGCTGCCCACTTGGAAAGCAGTTTGACTCCAAATCAGTGGCTATAATCAGGTTTGGATGTCCTCAGGCCGTTTGATCGGGGGCACAAAGATGGAAGCCATCATGTCTGATTTCCGTCTGCGGAGTCACCATAATGCACGTGTCCATCTCCTCCAGTCACGGAGCTTTTCTTATTTCAGTTGTTCTCAAGGATGACTGCTCATCAGCTTGAGGTATGAAGGATGCAGAACCTGCCACCCCCAAATACGCCTCTTTGGCATAAGGATTATATTGAACCGATTACTTTAATAAATAGCAGACATGAGAGAAGCTCTGAAAATGGAGTAGAAGTTGCCCCTTTCATAAGGATTGCATGCATTTTACAAAAGACATCACTGCAAACATGTCTCCTTCTCCGTATGAGGAAGAGAAGTTTGAATCTAAATGTCCAGAAACTCTTATCAATGAAGATACCAGTGAAAACTGTGTAATAACCCTTGCCCTTGCTTACCACGCTTTCCCTGGTAACCTGCCACAGCTGGCCTTCTTTTTGCACCAATTCTTTTTTTTTTCATAGTTATATGAGCTTTTTTTTTTAAACTGAAGTATAGTTGATTTACAATGTTGTATTAATTTCTGCTGTACACCAAAATCACTGAGTTATATATATATATATATATAAATATTCTTTTCCATTCTGCTTTATCACAGGATACTGAATTTAGTTCTCTGTTAACATCTTTTTTTGTCTTTAGCTAAATAGTACTTAAAGTGGTGGATTGAGCCATCTCGGGGTTACTCGGTTTTCCTGGTTTTTTTCCGTGTACGTGTGAGGTATACATGTTAATAAATGTCTGTCTTTCTCTTGTTAATGTCTTTTGTCACAGAAGGTTCCAGCCTAGAACTCAGAAAGGTAGAAGGAAAATTATTTTCCCTTCCCTATCGTTTCTCTGTCAAGTTCCAAGACATGAAGATACTCTTTTCTTCATAGCCTACATTTTGAATCTGTGTATTTGAACAAATCCCAAACATATTCCCCAAGTTTGGTGAAAATCTGTTGTGTAATTTTTCATGTGGTGCAGTAGCAAAATGAACTTTTGTCTTACTTGTATAAACTGCTAAATATGCAACAATAGGCAAATGTTTAAATAAAATATGTTACTTTCAAACGATATGCTATCGTGAAATGGTTTAAATCATGTATATAAACCATTTTAAATGTTCACGAGACAACATGAATTTTAAACAGCAATATACAAATTCACAGACTCACATCTCTATTGGCAATACGCACATAACACAGCGACAACAAATTGTGAGCTGTGATTGCCATTTGTGAGCTGTGATTGCCATTTCTGAGCGGTGGCATTTTTTGTTGCTGTTGTTCAGCTACTCAGTCGTGTCTGATTCTGCGACCCCTGTGGACTGCAGCATACCAGGCTTCTCACTCTCTGCCAGACTTGGTCCAGTTCATGTCCGTTGAGTTGGTGATGCTATCTAACCACCTCATCCTCTGTCATCCCCCTCCCCTTTTGCTTTCAATCTTTGCCACCATCAGGGTCATTTCCAATGGGTCAATTCTTCACATCAGGTGGCCAAAATATTGGAGTTTCAGCTTTAGCACCAATCTTTCCAATGATTATTCAGGACTGATCTCCTTCAGAATGGACTGGTTGGATCTCCTTGCAGTCCAAGGGACTCTCAAGAGTCTTCTCCAATACCAAAATTCAAAAGTATCAATTCTTTGGTGCTCAGCCTTCTTTATGGTCCAACTCTGACATCCATACATGACTACTGGAGAAACCATAGCTTTGACTAGAAGGAGCTTGTCAGCAAAGTGAGGTCTCTGTTTTTTAATACACTGTCTAGATCTGTCGTAGCTTTCCTTTTAAGGAGCAAGTGTCTTCGTTTCGTGGCTGCAGTGGTGGACTCACGTGCTTTCATTTTCTTCTTTTTTTTCTCAATATTTTTCCTATGCATTGCTTTATTAAGCAAAAGAAATCAATGAGGGGTTATCAAAAAGTCTATAAACAATATCAAATAGAAGGGAAACAGCTACAAGAGCACTAGAAATAAAAATGAGCATGAAGTGTATGCAGAAGCAGGACAGAATGCAGGAGCAGGGACTTCCCTGGTGGTTCCGTGTTTGCGAATCCACCTGCCAATGCCGGGGACACGGATTGGAGCCCTGGCTCAGGAAGGCCCCACGCGCCTCGGAGCGCCAGAGCCCGGCACCTCGGCTGTGCAGCCACACGCCCAGGGCCCGTGCTCCCGGCAAGGAGCTGCAGCGTGGCCGGAGAGCAGCCCCGCTCACTGCAGGCGGAGAGCCTTCATGCAGCCACGGAGACCCGGGACAGCCGGGACCAGACTGGGGAAAAGGAGCAGCCGCGACGCCGCCTGACGTTCTCCTCCGCAGCTCTCAAGCGGGGCGGCCTCAGCTGGTGCTAGCGGCCCCCAGCCTGAGAAACGGGACAGTGGTCCACTGTGAGGCTCTCCCTTCGGCCTCCCAGGCATTTGCCTTCAGTCTAGGAGACGTCTCGATTGCATCCTCCAAGCCTCTGCTGAACGTTTATTTAGACTATTCAAATACCTTATATGCTGTTCTCAAATGTTCTTCCTTCTTCCTTGGCTGTTCTTTTAAAAGTTCCAATCCTGTCTTACAAGTGCAACCCCTTTTATTTCTGGACTAACTTTCCTGTGGGCTTCCGTTTTCCCTGTTCTGTCTGGGTTTTCTGCCTGCTTGTTTTGGCCCCTCCCTTCAAGCTGGCCTCTGATCCTCACCCAGCTTAGGGCTCCCCAGAGATGGCTGTGTTGCAGCGCTTGCTGAGTCTTGGGCTTTCCTGTAAAGTGATCAGATGATGAGGCTGCCTTTATCTCAGTAGAGTCCCCAGTGTCTTTTTTTCCCTCTCGGTTGTTCAGAGTTTCCAGAGAGTGGGCACGGTGGTAACCGATTGTAAAGCACAGCGTCTCTGTTGGACGCTGTTCTCGGGGCTTCCTCCGTGCTAGCTCACTTCAGGAGGATTTCCAGGAGGTAGGCACTGTTATCATCCCCGTCGTGAGCAAACGGAGGCACAGTGAGGCTGAGCGACAGGGTTACACGGCTCACATACCGGCCGATATCTGAACCCAAGAGGGTCTCTCCTCTGATCTGCGATGCCCCGTCTCCCCACCTGCCTGCTGCTGAGAGGGTGGTCCCCACCGTGCTTCTGGCTGCTGGGAAGCCGCAGACAGAAGGTGTGCGTTTCCTTTCCAGCCCCTGCCTTATCTTCAGCTTGGTGTCTTTTGATTCCAAAAGCCACTTTGGGAAAATAAATCCACGGTTCCGGTAGCAGGGAGCGCCTGCGATGGCACCCCACTCCAGCGCTCTCGCCTGGAAAATCCCATGGACGGAGAAGCCTGGTGGCTGCAGTCCGTGCGGTCGCTAAGAGTTGGACACGACTGAGCGACTTCACTTTCACTTTTCACTTTCATGCATTGGAGAAAGTGCACGGTGCGGAGAGGTGGAAATCGTGGTAGGCGGGGGCGAAGGAGGAGACCAGCTTTACTACATCTGATTCTGTGGGCTGAGCTTCTCCGGGCTTTTTCCGGGCAAATAGGATCATTTCAGGTAGAAATGACTTTCTGATTTCTGGCAGATTTCACCTCCGCACGCAGAATCAGTGGCCATATCGCCACCTTCCTATTTTCCAAAACATGTTGATAATTTTAAAACTGCTGTCTCCTCTTTTATTTTTTTCCTCGTGGTTTATTATCTTAAAAAGAAGAAGAAGAAGAAAAGAAAAGAAAAACTACAGGCCACAAAACTCAGGAGAGTATTTCCTGTAAAGACCTCTCTCAGGCAGCACCAGCGGCCCCAGGGCAGCCTTCCCAGCAGAGGGGCGACTGGTTGGCTCGGTCCTCTGAGAAGCAGAACATCTGTGGCAGATGAAGGGGGTGCAGGGTGGGCAGGGAGCTGTTAGACTGTCAGCTGTGAAGGGAGGGCAGGGGGAGGCGTTGGGAAGGAAGAGCCTCGGATCACAGCACGGCTCTGGGGACACTCGGGCAAGGCCAGGGCATGGTCCCTGAGCCGGTGCCAGGGGTCTGCGTTGGCAAACCGGCTCGGATGTAGGGGCCCTGCCGTGCTGAGTCACCGGGAGCGCAGCCTGCAGAAGGAGCGCCGCAGGCCACCCGGGGCAGCGGGCAGGCGGGTCGTGTCTGACTCTGCAACCCCATGGACCGTAGCCCACCAGGCTCCTCTGTTCATGGGGATTCTCCAGGCAAGAATACTGGAGTGGGTTGTCATGCCCTCCTCCAGGGGATCTTCCAAACCCAAGGATCAAACCCAGGACTTCCACACTGCAGGCAGATTCTTCACCATCTGAGCTACCGGGGAAGCCCATGATTTCTGGAGCGGGTAGCCTATCGCTTCTCCAGGGGAGCTTCCTGACCCAAGAATCAAACCAGGGTCTCCTGCATTGCAGGCGGATTCTTTACCAGCTGAGCTACCTGGGAAGCCCTATAAGTAAATAAAGCTCTATAAATGTACAGCTATCTAGATATAGATATGTAGACATACCATGAGTTTCCACTGCTACCTCCAATTACAAGTCACACAGCAGGATTCCTTCCACCTTCTCCTTTTTGTATTTGTGACTTTTTTCTCTGCCAGTGAGAAGCCTGGCTCCTACCATCCTGTCTTTGCCTGCCTGCTCAGGCTCTCTGTGTGCAAACAAGATCCCAGCCCGCTGACCAGCTCCTCACTCCCTCCTCGCCACACCTGGGCCACCTCAGTTGGCCACCTCGTCAGTCAGCCCTCAAAACACAGGTTTCAGGGACCAAGTCCCCCTCTTACTTCATGTCATTGGTTCCCAAGATTCAGGTCAACTCAGGAAGGTTGATGGAGAAGGCGATGGCACCCCACTCCAGTACTCTTGCCTGGAAAATCCCATGGACGGAGAAGCCTGGTAGGCTGCAGTCCGTGCGGTCTCTAAGAGTTGGACACGACTGAGCGACTTCACTTTCACTTTTCACTTTCATGCATTGGAGAAGGAAATGGCAACCCACTCCAGTGTTCTCGCCTGGAGGATCCCAGGGACGAGGGAGCCTGGTGGGCTGCCGTCTCTGGGGTCGCACAGAATCGCACATGACTGAAGCGACTTAGCAGCAGCAGCAGCAGCAGCAGGAAGGTTGGTACAAGATCATTTTCAGCTGTGAAAGATCCACCAGCCCCTAAATCGTTCACTCTCCGAATGCAGGGTAGGCTAATACAAAGGTTCCACCGCTCCCTTGGTCAAGATCACTGTTTTACTCACAGATGTCCCTAACTCGGAACATCTCATCAGAGAAGAGGGGTGATAGCATCCATCTTTCTGCCCATTAGACCCTGAACCCATTATGCAGATGAAACCATCCACTTCTGAGAATTCTGTCCAAATTGGCTCTTTGCAAATTCAGACAAAACTTAGGAGATTTTAAAATTTTTTATTCATGTGTTTATCTCTGGCTGTGCGGGTCTCTCCTGTCNAAACACAGGTTTCAGGGACCAAGTCCCCCTCTTACTTCATGTCATTGGTTCCCAAGATTCAGGTCAACTCAGGAAGGTTGATGGAGAAGGCGATGGCACCCCACTCCAGTACTCTTGCCTGGAAAATCCCATGGACGGAGAAGCCTGGTAGGCTGCAGTCCATGCGGTCTCTAAGAGTTGGACACGACTGAGCGACTTCACTTTCACTTTTCACTTTCATGCATTGGAGAAGGAAATGGCAACCCACTCCAGTGTTCTCGCCTGGAGGATCCCAGGGACGAGGGAGCCTGGTGGGCTGCCGTCTCTGGGGTCGCACAGAATCGCACATGACTGAAGCGACTTAGCAGCAGCAGCAGCAGCAGCAGGAAGGTTGGTACAAGATCATTTTCAGCTGTGAAAGATCCACCAGCCCCTAAATCGTTCACTCTCCGAATGCAGGGTAGGCTAATACAAAGGTTCCACCGCTCCCTTGGTCAAGATCACTGTTTTACTCACAGATGTCCCTAACTCGGAACATCTCATCAGAGAAGAGGGGTGATAGCATCCATCTTTCTGCCCATTAGACCCTGAACCCATTATGCAGATGAAACCATCCACTTCTGAGAATTCTGTCCAAATTGGCTCTTTGCAAATTCAGACAAAACTTAGGAGATTTTAAAATTTTTTATTCATGTGTTTATCTCTGGCTGTGCGGGTCTCTCCTGTTTCTCTCTGGCTGTGCGGGGCTCTCCTGTCTCTCTCTGGCTGTGCGGNCCCTTAAATCTATTTCTCACTTCCACTGTATAATCATAAGGGATTTGATTTAGGTCATACCTGAATGGTCTAGTGGTTTTCCCTACTTTCTTCAATTTGAGTCTGAATTTGGTAATAAGGAGTTCATGATCTGAGCCACAGTCAGCTCCTGGTCTTGTTTATGTTGGCTGTATAGAGCTTGCCATCTTTGGCTGCAAAGAATCCTAGCAGGCTACAATTCATGGGATCGCAAAGAGTCAGACATGACTAAGCAAGTAACATTTTTACTTTCACTTTCTCTTAGTGTAGAATGAGAGGAAAAAGGCATCTCTTTGCATGACATTTACTACAGTGTAAAATCATTTGTTGTTGGTCACAAGTCTCTGGATTTTAAGAGTATTTTGAACGCGGGTACTGAATCATTTCTCATCTTTGCACAGCCCTAGGAGAAGGCAATGGCAACCCACTCCAGTATTCTTGCCTGGAAAATTCCATGGACAGAGGAGCCTGGNTGAACGCGGGTACTGAATCATTTCTCATCTTTGCACAGCCCTAGGAGAAGGCAATGGCAACCCACTCCAGTATTCTTGCCTGGAAAATTCCATGGACAGAGGAGCCTGGTGGGCTGCAGTCCATGGGGTCGCAAAGAGTGGGACACGACCTAGCTACTTCACTTTCACTTTTCACTTTCAGGCATTGCAGAAGGAAATGGCAACCCACTCCAGTGTTCTTGCCTGGAGAATCCCAGGGACGGGGAAGCCTGGTGGGCTGCCGTCTCTGGGGTCACACAGAACTGAACACGATTGAAGCAACTTAGCAGCAGCAGCAGCACCTAACATACTGTCTAGTCATTGTAGACAACAGAATCTTTTTAAACTTTTCTTTGAAACGTTCCTTCCTTTCTCCTCTTTGTACTTCAGGGCTCAGTGTACTAGTCGCTCAGGACAAGAAGGCCCTGGGAGTCTCATGACCCATCAGGGCAACCTTGGCCTACAGCCACAGGACGGGAGCCCTTACAGAGACGCGTCCCTCCTCTGGACACTGGAATGGCCTGATGGAAAGAAGGTGTCCTCGGGGGCTGGTTTCAGCAGGCTCAGCAGCTAGATTTTTCCATCTGAGCTGTCCTCACTGCCAAACTTGAACATGGGTTTTGACCCCACCCATATGCACTTCCTCCCTCCTCTGAGGCTGGATGAAGTCAAGGGTATCAAATGGTTCCCCATCCCACCCCTTGGTGAGCACACTGGGGATCCCGTGTTCTTTTCCTTTCAGCTACATGAGTTCTACAAAGTCTACAAGAAGTAGACAATACACATAATATCTAAACTGTTGCAAGTATAAAGAAAATGAAAATATGGAAGGCTTCCCAATCCTTTTCACATATTAGCATTACCCTAACACCAAACTTAGAGAAAGATAACACAAAAAGGAAAACTCTGTCCAATTGGACTGCAAGGAGATCAAACCACTCCATCCTAAAGGACATCAACCTTGAATTTTCATTGGAAGGACTGATGTTGAAGCTGAAGCTCCAATTCTTTGACCATCTGATGCAAAGAGCTGACTCATTAGAAAAGACTGTGATGCTGGGAAAGATTGAGGGCAGGAGGAGAAGGGGACGCCAGAGGATGAGATGGTTGGATGGCAACACCAACTCGATGGACATGGGTTTGAGTATGCTCCGGGAGTTGGTGATGGACAGGGAGGCCTGGCGTGCTGCAGTCCATGGGGTCACAAAGTCAGACATGACTTAGCAACTGAACAAAAACTGATACCAAAACCATAGTAAATATCTGGGAAATAAAATCCAAAAGTATATAATAATAATAATATATCACAACCAAGTAGGGCTTAGCCCAAATATATGAAGATGGTTCACTATTAGAAAATTAACCATGCTAATTCAGAAAAGATGCATTTCAATAAATGCAGAGAAAGCTCTTCATAGCTTAAGCTCTATTCCTGATTTTTAAACACACTTAGCAAACTGGGGCAGAGAAGGTGACAGCACCCCACTCTAGTGCTCTTGCCTGGAGAATCCCAGGGACAGGGGAGCCTTGTGGGCTTACGTCTCTGGGATCACACAGAATCGGACACAATTGAAGCAACTTAGCAGCAGCAGCAGCAAACTGGGGATGGACATTACAAATATAATACTTAATGGTGAACCATTAGAATCATTCCCATTAAAGTCTGAAGAGACTTTCTATATTGTATTATTGATCATAGGAAATGTAGTGAGATAGGAAATTAAATTGAGAATTGTAAACATCAAAGAAGGAAAGACCATAGTGTCAATATGATTGTCTACCGAGTAAATTCAAAAGAAATAGTAAGCAATAAAGACTAATCAGAGTTCAGCAAGATGACCAGATTTAAGAATTTTTTTAAAAAAATGAAAACCATATGAAACAGCATTTAGTCTTGTTATAAATCAAATAAATTTGAATTAAAACAATGCCTTATAAGTCATTATTAATTTTTAAAATTCAGTAGTACAATCTTACAGGAAGTGATTTGGCAATAAGAATCAGAAAAAGATTCATCCTTTGACTTCTCCTGAGACTCTATCCTAAGGAAGCATTCTAAGACATATAATACCTAAAGAAGTTCATAGACTATTTTTACAGAAAAATAGTGGGAAAATAATCTTTTGTCCAAAAAGAGAGTGAAGGAATTGGCTTAAGAATCACATATCCACTTAAAGAAATTTTTTAATCACTAAAAAATTCTTTGCATTCTTTGTAACCACTCTGAAAATGTATTAAATAGTAATAAGTGAAAATAAAGACAGTTTTAATGCTTGCTGTAACAACTACATGAATTTGGAGAAAAATGTTACAGAAGTATAGTACAGTCAAGAACTCAGATTCTTTTTTTTCTAGCCACGCCTCATGGCATGTGGGAACATCGTTCCCTGACCAGGAATTGAACCTTCACCCCCTCCACTGGAAGGGTCGAGTCTTAACCACTGGACTGCCAGGGAAGCCACAGAAACTTACACCCTTAAATTGGAAGCTGTGACTTCAAATCCTGGGGTTACCACTTCTTAGCTGTAAGACTTTGGCCAGATTATCTAATTTGCCTCATTTTCATCACCTGTAAAGAGCTGATCCCTACAAAGCAACATGAATCGCAATGTAGATAAAGTAAAGCCACCAATAACTGTTAATTAATGTGGATGCAATGAAGTGCCAGCAGGCACAGTGTTGTGGTAATTAGATTATGTGTGTTTTCATTCCTGTTTTCTCAATTTCCCATGTTATTATCTTTGTTTTATAGTGAAAGTAGGTATTTCAATTTAAGATTTTTTTGATGTAGACCACTGTTTAAAGTCTTTACTGAACTTGTTACAGTACTGTCTCTGTTTTATGATTTGGCTTTTTTTCGGCATAAGGCATGTGAGATCTCAGCTCCCTGACCAGAGATGGAACCCGCACGCCCCATATTGGAAAGCAACGTCTTAGCCACTGGACTACCAAGGAAGTGTCAGATACTTTAATATTTACACATGTGTTTTTAAAGGAGCCTCATTTCTAGTCTTAACTCACTCTCCTCTTGCCTGTGATCCCATTTTCACTCCCTCCTGCCTACGTAGGGTCTGTTCCGCTCATCACCTCCTTGGCGTTATCTCAAACTCCCCTCCCGATTCACTAAATAAACGTATCCCTAAACGGAATCTTTACTCCATCCCCTTCACTGTCACACTTCTTCAGGGGGGAAAACTTCACAGTACTTTTCTCTAATTCTAATTTCACTCTTCAGTATATNTGACCAGAGATGGAACCCGCACGCCCCATATTGGAAAGCAACGTCTTAGCCACTGGACTACCAAGGAAGTGTCAGATACTTTAATATTTACACATGTGTTTTTAAAGGAGCCTCATTTCTAGTCTTAACTCACTCTCCTCTTGCCTGTGATCCCATTTTCACTCCCTCCTGCCTACGTAGGGTCTGTTCCGCTCATCACCTCCTTGGCGTTATCTCAAACTCCCCTCCCGATTCACTAAATAAACGTATCCCTAAACGGAATCTTTACTCCATCCCCTTCACTGTCACACTTCTTCAGGGGGGAAAACTTCACAATACTTTTCCCTAATTCTAATTTCACTCTTCAGTATATTGGAATCTGAATTCTAACAATGTCACTAGTTCCCTTAATGTCCAAAGCTGGTTTATCTTTATTCTATTTCCCCTATCGCAGACGTGTTTAACGCTGCTGGTCACTTTCTCCTTGAAGCTCTCTTCCCTATCCTTTCACATTTAGAAAGGAGGATGTGAAAGGCAGGAGGAAGCAGGGGTTTTAGAATTGCCCGTATCGGAAACCGGAAGCTGGGCTCCGCTCCTACGCGAGGTCAGGTCTGAAGCTGTAGACTGCAGAACCCATCCAGAAAGGAGAAGCAGGCACGGCCAAGTGAGAAGAGGGCGGCTGGGGAAACCCAGCAAGGGAACCAGAGAGTAAAGGGGTCAGAGGCAAAAGAACGCCCTGAGCCCAAGGGGAACAGAGTCTGCAGACGCAAAAAGAGAATTCTGCAGAATCCCGGGGACCAGTTCAGCGGAACTGTGTTCTCCGGTCTCTCCTTTATTTCCGGAGCATTTTAAGGATCCTCCCTTTCTGTTCCTCAATACCACCCTCTTCAACCTGCCTTTTCCTTCTATCCCACTCACTCATCCAGCGCTCCCCCTGTTTATCCAACATGTATTTACTGACAGGCCACTATAAGCTGGGCATTGTGACATGCCATGAAGCTCTGCGGTAAATACGAGAAAATCCTTGTCCTCAAGAACTCACGTAGTTGGGACGTCTCTGGTGATTCGGGGGTTAAGCCTCCACGCTTCCACTGGAGGAAGAGCGCTCGATCCTAGAAGCGGAACTAAGACCCCACATACCACATGGCAAGGCCAAATATTTAAAATAATAATAATAATAATATTAATAATAATTACCTAGCTGACATTCCTTTTTCTGACGGTCTCACATGTTCCCCAAGGTTCCTGCCCAGATCTTCTCGTCCCACCCCCACCCACGGCTCCGGCTGTCTCCCCGACTGCTGCATCGGGCGCCCTGCAGACGTCTCACACAGGACCACAAGCTCCAAGTGTTCCCCAGACATTCACGGGCCACCAAACCGGAAGATGTCTCATTATCTACCGAGAAACTCCTAAGTTGTCCATCAACTTCCCTGTCTTTCACCACATAGATCCACAACTGGATGGCAACTCTTAACATCATTTCCTAAAAGCTTCTCAGAATGGCTCTTTCCTATCCATTCTTTCTAACTCTGCCTTAATTTCAGGCCATCATTACCTTGAAATAGCCTAACTATCCAATATCTTTCCCTTCCAGGCCACCATTATTATTGGTAACATATGTATCTTTACAAAAAGCAAGCTATATTTATTTCCTCCTTCATGAAGACCCACCATTGCTCTCTCCCCACGCATTTTACTCCTGCGTTGTGGACCTTTAGATTTCTTTTTCTTCTTCATCTCCTACTGCTATGCTGGCTAAACAGAATTGCTTACACCTCCCAACTCAAGAAGTTTTGGCCATGCTGTATGCCGTTCTTGGCTCAAGGTGCCTCAGTCCTACTTCGCATCTGACAAATACTGACACATTTTTTTAAGGACTCAGTTCAGGCACTCAGTCATGTCCAGCTGTGACCCCACAGGCTGCAGCACGACAGGCCTCCCTGTCCATCACCAGCTCCTGGAGTTTACTCAGACTCATGTCCATTGAGTCAGTGATGCCATCCAACCATCTCATCCTTTGTAGTCACCCTCTCTTCCCGCTTTCTATCTTTCCCAGCATCAGGGTCTTTTCAAATGAGTCAGTTCTTCACATCAGGTGGCCAAAGTACTGGAGTTTCAGCTTCAGCATCAGTCCCTCCAATGAACATTCAGGACTGATTTCCTTTAGGATTGACTGGTTTGATCTCCTTACAGTCCATGCAGGGTCTTAATTCTCCAGCCTGGGGTTGAACCCATGACCCCTGCACTGGGATTGCAATCTTAACCACTGGCCTGCCAAGGAAGCCCCCTGACACCTTTCTAAACAAGCTCAAGTACTACTGGCTCTGTAAAGACTTTCCCATCTCCTCCAGACAAACTGTCTGAATTTTCCATTGAGCTCCATGTTTACAGTGAACCTCTATTAAGGAAGAATCACTTTTGTTTTCTACTCATACAGACATCTCTATAATATTTGTTTAGTTATCGTCTTCAACATTGGAACGGCAACCTAAACCCACAGGGTAGGGACCATGCGCTTTTCAGTTGTTAGTGCCCTGAGCCCCGCATAATAGTCACAGGTCTTAACTGAAAGAATAATAAGTCACAGAATAATGAGTGGAAAAAGAAAAATGTTTCTGAAAAAACCTACATGAATATTAGGAAACAACATGTACTGCAGAAAGAAGATTGAGAAGATGCAGACTGAGGGATGGAATGTAAGTCAAAGAAGAAAGGGGGAAAGTATTAGGAAAAACTTACACTTGGCCAGCGAGGCATCCGATCAAAAAACTTCCCAGAGTATATGGGTCTGGTGTGATCCGGAGGCTCTCCTCCCGGCTCAGCGTTCTCAGCCTCCCTTTGCTCCTCAGGTTGCTGGGCCAGCTGGCACTCAGAAGGTTCTATCACCAAGCCGATCTGCGGCTCCGGAGGCTCCATTTCAGCCGGCTCCTCTGGGCGGGTGAGTCCCATGTCCACCTCCACTGGAGGCTCCGTCTCTGTGCTGGGCTTCATCACCACACAGGCGGACTCTCCTTCCAGCTCCCCTCTACACTCCATCCCCAAAGCAGGTAGCTTACCCACTGGCACCACGAACCTTTCAGGGTCACCAGTCACAGGACACCTCCTGCCCCCTGAAGCCTGTGGACTTCCACGTGTCTGGCCCAGTGGAGGCTGTGTTACCTTTTCTGGACAATACCCTGCCAGAAAACGCTCCTTTTCTAAACCCACTCTTCCAGGCAACGCACTCAGAGGAGGTTTTGTTTCCTGTGAGGCTGAGACCCTGTGGACTCCTAAATTACTCCTATTCATGAAGGTCCTAGAAATATTCTGTCTTTTCAATCTCAGTTCAAGCCCCTCGCGCGATGGAGATCTTATTTCTGGTGATGCCATGCTCTCCTCATATGTCTTACTACATGGGAAATCTTTTCCTAAGCCCACTCTGAGCCCCAGCTCCGTGGGAGACGTTGTTCCCATGAAGACTCTCCTCTGTTGTAAGTCATCCTTTCCTTCCGGGGCGAGTCCCACCTCCATGCTCAGGGGAGATTTCCTCCCAGACACCGTCATTCCCGGTGCAAGGGCACTCATCTCTGAGGGGTAAGCTGTACCGGGCTGGAGGGGAGCTCCTAACCCCTTTGAGGGCCCCAACCCTTTGGGGGATGGCACTCTCAGAAAAGAGCACATCTCCACCCCGCGTCCCTGCCGGTTCAACACCTAGCGGGTTCGCAGGGAAGAGGAGACAAGGTCTGTTTACCCGGTTACCTGGGAAACGGGGGCGGGGCTTGGAGTGTGTGCACGAGCCACGCCCATCTCTTCCCTCCATTCTCTCCCCCATCTCCTCATTTTTACTCCCTTATCCTTGCCTCCTCTCTTACCCTCTCCTTCCACCCCTCTTTAGTAGACTGGAGGGCAAGAAAATTACTTGACATATGTGGTTCTGGGCTGTAGAGCAAATGATGCCCAACTTCTCACAAGGCGGTCCCCTCGGGGTGGGTTCAGCCAGGGGTCTCCTCCCCGCTGCGGGCCTGTTGACTTCACCGGTGTTCAAGGAGTGAACAGCCCTCTCTCTGGTGCTGAGCACCAGTTCTGCGTCCCGGCTCCTGAAAGCACCTGCAGACTACGTAGTTCTCTCAGTGCTTAAGAACTCCTTTAAAGCAAACCTGCGAAGCTGTGCTTGGCAGCTGTGGTAAGGACCGTCTGAAAGTGTGACTGACACCTCCATAACTATGCTTTAAAGAGCATTTCAAGCAAACGTGTTAAAGCTTGGAATGAGTCACACGGCACTGCTTAGGGCTTTGTCTGCTTAGCGCCCGTTGGCCGCACTGGGTCCCCGCCTGCGCCGCGCTGCTCCAGGTGCAGGGAGCGCGCTCTCCCCTCCAGGGCCCTGCGAGGGCTGCTCACTGGCAGGGCTGCTCTTGCTGCGGAGCCCGGGCTCCAGGGCTCAGTAGCTGTGGCTCAGGCTTAGCCTCCCAGAGGCACGCAGGGCCTTCCTGGACCAGGGATCAAACCTGTTGTCGTCTGCGATGGCAGATGGACTCCCAACCACTGGACCACCAGAGAAGGCCCGAATACTGGATTTTTAAAATAATGTGGCAAACTCAAACTTGCATATGGGATTGTCTTTAGACTCTTTCAAGTTTTAACGAATATGTATTTGAATATTTGTCATGTTCTGCATATGCTGGTGGCTCTGCTGGTAAGAATCTGCCCACAACTCAAGAGTCCTGGGTTCAATCCTTGGGTCAGGATGATCGTCTGGAGAAGGAAATGGCAACCTACTCCAGTATTCTTGCCTGGGAAATCCCATGGACAGAGGAGCCCGGGGTGCTACTCTCCACGGGGTCCCAGAGGAGTCGAACACGACTTTTCCACTAAACAACCACAGTAAGGGACAGATAACCATCGAGAAAACCAGTGAATAAGGCCATTTCACAAGATGAGCGAAGAGTGTTATGGAGAAAACGGAACACTGTGATACGGAGGGAGGCCCTTCAGACCAGCAGGCTCAGCAGTCCCTTTGGCGGGCGGGCAGCACTGAGCTGAGGCTGCAGAGTGCCCTGCAAACACACGACCTTCTGAAGCCTGACCAGCTCAGGTTCCCAATTTTCTCACTGCCTTGCCGCCAGGCCTGCAGTTCCTTCTGTCAGAATGACCTTTCGTTTTTTCCCCAAACTGTCCCAGTTAAAAGCAAACATTACCATTCATCACTATCTTTGCAAAGAGTCATTCTTCAGCTACACAGTCAAGGGAAGATAGATTTCCTGGAGGAGAAGGAAGAAGACATGGAGTGTTGTGGGTGGTTGAGAGACGCAAGGTACTGGGAATTCTCCAGTTGGTGTTTAGAGATTTGGGGGCAAAGGCAGCCCTTGAATGCTGTGCTGAGTTCTGTATGACTGTGTTTAGGCTCTATCCGTTTTGTAGCTTCCTTAAGAAATTTTATCAACTGGTAGGATCTTACATCTGATACAAAAATGTATCAAATTATCTGTCCTCCTCAGGTATCCTGGGTTAGGAAAAACCACAGCATATCGTGAGCGGTGGTGCAAGGGCAAAGCTCTACGGTGGCACTCCCAGCTCTCCAACATCACCAGTGCAGCACGGAAGACCAGCCACTGGGCGGCACCGCCCCGGCACATTTGCGGCTAAACTAGAAAATACCGTGGGGTCGATTCATGAATGAGGTGAGCTGTGTTTCTTGGAAATGGCCTGTGGNAGGAAAAACCACAGCATATCGTGAGCGGTGGTGCAAGGGCAAAGCTCTACGGTGGCACTCCCAGCTCTCCAACATCACCACTGCAGCACGGAAGACCAGCCACTGAGCAGCACTGCCCCAGCACATTTGCGGCTAAACTAGAAAATACTGTGGGGTCGATTCATGAATGAGGTGAGCTGTGTTTCTTGGAAATGGTCTGTGGCTTGCTGGTCTTAGTTCCCAGAACATTGAGCGCAGGCCCCAGTAGTGAACATGAGTAGTTCTAATGACTAGACTGCCAGGAAATTCCCTCATGAAGGAGGTGAGTTAATAGACAAAATTGGTAAGAAGAAATGAATAAGGAAGCAATAGCCTAGAACCATGATGGGGAGTTCCTTAACAATGAATAAATTTCGGCATCCAGGTATTACCTGCGAGGTCTTAAGTCAGCTGTTCACCATTCCAAACGTGATTAGACTCAGGAGTCCCTTGGCGGCCCAGTGGTTAGGACTTGGCGCTCTCACTGCCAGGGCCGGGTTTGATTTCTGGTTGGGGAACTAAGATCCCACAAGCCACGCGGCACTGCCAAAAAAAAAGTGAGTTCACAAATATTTTGGTGGTGCCTATTATATCAACCAAAGTTCCTCTGGGAGGAACTGAAATCATGAATAAATTATTGTCCTGGCCCTTAAGAACCTTAAAATCCTAATGGGAATGAAAGCCTAAGGAGGAAAGACTAGGCAGACACTTTCTAACTGTAAAATAAGGCAGACAGATATCAGAACTATTATAGACAGTAAAGTACCATGAAATTACAGGAATAAGATCACTCCAGAATAACCCTCAGATGCCATCCAAAGGAGCCTGCAACCTGGCCAAGGTGAGACCTGAGTGATGAGAGGGCATGATGTTCCAGACACAGAGAAAAAAGTGGCCAAAGATGCCAAAACGGAAAATGGCGACACTGTGGGTCACAGAGAAGATTGGTATGATGAGGGCACAAGGCAAGTATTGGGGAGGGGGGACTTAGAATGAAAGAAACCTGGGCTAGGACCAGAGTTGAAGAACTTTGCTAAACTGTTTAGCAGCTGAATGTTTCTGAGTAGGAGTGACTGGTGAAGGGGTAAAGAATGGATTGAAAAGGCAGGCGTATGCATTAACTCCAGTTTATATGAATACTATCACGGCCCAGGCTTTGGGAATATAGCTCAGATTTGGGGATTAGAGAATTTGGGGTGATAGAATGGACATGAGGAGCTGAAAATCATTCTGCTTTTTCAGGTCTAGGTGACTGAGAGGCTGTGAATACCAGTCATCAAGCACAATCAGGTTTGGGATGCATAGCTCTCATTTTGTACATACTGTTGACTTGCCAAAACTGATATGACATATCCCATTTCCTGATTCTTCCTGGGACTGTTCAACAGGTATCACCATGACTAACACACCATATTGGAACCACTCCTGGGGATAAAGTGCCACAGACGCCATTCACACATGACACACAACACTCTCAGGGTTAGTAACTGGGGAGCTGATCTCAAAGACTGGCTGCTCAAGAATTCAAATCACCTTCATTGCAAAATGTTGCCTGAACACCCACAGGCTTCAGTTCAGTTCAGTCACTCAGTTGTTTCCGACTCTGCTACCCCATGAATCACAGCACGCCAGGCCTCTCTGTCCATCACCAACTCCCGGAGTTCACTCAGACTCACGTCCATCGAGTCGGTGATGCCATCCAGCCATCTCATCCTCAGTTGTCTCCTTCTCCTCCTGCCCCCAATCCCTCCCAGCACCAGGGTCTTTTCAAATGAGTCAAGTCTTCGCATGAAGTGGCCAAGTACTGGAGTTTCAGCTTTAGCATCAGTCCTTCCAAAGAAATCTCAGGGCTGATCTCCTTCAGAATGGACTGGCTGGATCTCCTTGCAGTGAGGGACTCTCAGAAGTCTTCTCCAGCACCACAGCTCAAAACCCACAGGGCACCTCAGCCCAAACACACGCGTGCCTGTGTGCACGCTCAGTCACTGTCATTTCCAACTCTGCAACCTCACGGACTGTAGCCCGCCAGGCTCCTCTGTCCATGGAATTTCCTAGGCAAGAATACTGGGGTGACTTACCATTTCCTGCTCCAGGGGATCTCTAAAATAAATATGAATACAATATAGAGATATTATCATTAATAAATGAAACAAATACAATAGTATGGTTACTGCAAATGATTCTATATAAAAATACCATGAAGTTATAGTTCACAGAAAATGGAAACAATGATTGACCTCACCCCTATTACGTGAAAATATGTACACCAAAAAAGGCAGAGATCAATGTATGTAAGAATGGCAAAGATCTATAAGCACGACACTACCCTGAGTTAGTGAAATAGGGTAACAGGCATTTTGTGCATTGCTGGTTGGAGGCAGTGTGGGAAAATGTATCAGAATTACAAAGTATGTAACTTTTAACAGCAATCAACTGGGAGAAATCTGTTACAGAAATACATGAGAAATGACTTATTAATTCAATTATTCACTGCAGCACTTCGTTGTTTTCTTATTCAGTCGTGTCTGGCTCTTTGTGACCCCATGCACTGCAGCACGCAGGCTACCCTGTCCTTCATCACTTCCCAGAGCTTGCTCAAGCCCATGTCCATTGAGTCGGTGATGCCACCCAACCATCTCATCCTCTGCTGGCCCTTCTCCTCCTGCCTTCAATCTTTCCCAGCATCAGGGTCTTTTCCAATGAGTCAGCTCTTCACATCAGGTGGCCAGAGAATTGGAGCTTCAGCTTCAGTCCTTCCAATGAATGTTCAGGGTTGATCTCCTTCAGAATGCACTTGTTGGATCTCCTTGCAGTCCAAGGGACTCTCAAGAGTCTTCTCCAGCACCACAGTTCAAAGCATCGATTCTTTGGCACTCAGCCTTCTTTATAGTCCAACTCTCACATCTGTACATGACTGCTGGAAAAACCATAGCTTTGACTATACAGACCTGTCAGCAAAGCGATGTCTGCATTTTAATACACTGCCTCGGTATTAGATTTTCTTCCAAGGAGCTTCCAAGAAGTGTCTTTTGCTTTCATGGCTGCTGTCACCATCCTCAGTGATTCTGGAGCCCAAGAAAATAAAATCTGTCACTGTTTCCATTGTTTCCCCATCCATTTGCCATGAAGTGATGGGACTAGATGCCATGATCTTAGTTTTCTAAATGTTGAGCTTTAAGCCAACTTTTTCACTCTCCTCTTTGATTTTCATCAAGAGGCTCTTTAGTTCCTCTTCACTTTCTGCTGTACAGGTGGTGTCATCTGCTCATCTGAGGTTATTGATATTTCTCCTGGCAGTCTTGATTCCAATTTGTGCTTTATCCAGCACTGCAGCACTAACGCCCCAAAATATGAAACTGTGCAAATCTGAAACTAGAATTGATAAAACTATTGATCTGTTTCATTCAATAGACTGCTGATATAGCCAAGAAAAATGAGGACACTTTTCATAAAATGATTAGAAAAATCAGTGTATTTTCTAAGATGGCCACAAGATTTCACGCATATTCTTATTAAAACACGACACTGGCTTTCTTTCCTCAAATCTGTACAAGTCTGTGACTTGAGCATCACTGATACTATCTCTGTGAAATTCTGGGGGTAGGTCATAAAAAGCTACCCAGCCCTACACGGTATCTTGCGGACATTCATGCTTGAACCCAGCGACATGCTGTGAGGAAACCAAAACCAGGACGCAGGCCATATGCAGGTTTCTGGCCAACAGCCCCAGCTGAGGCTCCCAGACAAGCTGAGATGACGCAAGCCCCAGGACTGACCTCCCTCCATGACATCAGAAAATCACCTAAGTCCACTCAACCCCAAGAGACAGTAACTGTTTTAAATGCCTAAGCTTTGGAGTCATTTGTTTCTGAACAGTAGATAACTGGGACAGTGATAAAGAGAGAGATAAAAAGCGTCTTGCAGAGTCTGCTGTTTTAGATTGCAGAAAGTACAGAAAACACAGAGCTGAACATAACAGTAACTTTGTGAAGACAAAGCTAACACTGCCTCTGGGAAAAAGAACTGGAAAAAGAACTAAGTCAGAAGATAGGAGTGGGGCTTTTCAACATAAATCACTTGAATTTTGATTCACAAGAACAAACTAATGACAAAAATGTGATACGTGTGAATGGCATAAAAATGAAGACGGTGCTAACTTTGGAACATGAGTGACTTGAACTTTTATTTTAAAATACTTTCATCTTATTTTCCTTATAAATCAATACATAAGGTTGTTCTGTATGTCAAGTACAACACATTTTATAATAGAATGCTTATATCATGCATATCCTGAGCCTAAACCAATTCCAGAATACAGGTGGCACTGAAGAAAGATTTGTCCTTAATCCCAGCTGTCAGACAGTCAATACTGAAGTCCTCACAACAGGGCTATAAATAATAAACAGCAAATTGAAAAAAAAAAAAAAAAAAAA
>SJYW01002690.1:228480-239002 GCA_006410735.1 Raphicerus campestris
GGAGGGGGGACTTAGAATGAAAGAAACCTGGGCTAGGACCAGAGTTGAAGAACTTTGCTAAACTGTTTAGCAGCTGAATGTTTCTGAGTAGGAGTGACTGGTGAAGGGGTAAAGAATGGATTGAAAAGGCAGGCGTATGCATTAACTCCAGTTTATATGAATACTATCATGGCCCAGGCTTTGGGAATATAGCTCAGATTTGGGGATTAGAGAATTTGGGGTGATAGAATGGACATGAGGAGCTGAAAATCATTCTGCTTTTTCAGGTCTAGGTGACTGAGAGGCTGTGAATACCAGTCATCAAGCACAATCAGGTTTGGGATGCATAGCTCTCATTTTGGACATACTGTTGACTTGCCAAAACTGATATGACATATCCCATTTCCTGATTCTTCCTGGGACTGTTCAACAGGTATCACCATGACTAACACACCATATTGGAACCACTCCTGGGGATAAAGTGCCACAGACGCCATTCACACATGACACACAACACTCTCAGGGTTAGTAACTGGGGAGCTGATCTCAAAGACTGGCTGCTCAAGAATTCAAATCACCTTCATTGCAAAATGTTGCCTGAACACCCACAGGCTTCAGTTCAGTTCAGTCACTCAGTTGTTTCCGACTCTGCTACCCCATGAATCACAGCACGCCAGGCCTCTCTGTCCATCACCAACTCCCGGAGTTCACTCAGACTCACGTCCATCGAGTCGGTGATGCCATCCAGCCATCTCATCCTCAGTTGTCTCCTTCTCCTCCTGCCCCCAATCCCTCCCAGCACCAGGGTCTTTTCAAATGAGTCAAGTCTTCGCATGAAGTGGCCAAGTACTGGAGTTTCAGCTTTAGCATCAGTCCTTCCAAAGAAATCTCAGGGCTGATCTCCTTGCAGTGAGGGACTCTCAGAAGTCTTCTCCAGCACCACAGCTCAAAACCCACAGGGCACCTCAGCCCAAACACACGCGTGCCTGTGTGCACGCTCAGTCACTGTCATTTCCAACTCTGCAACCTCACGGACTGTAGCCCGCCAGGCTCCTCTGTCCATGGAATTTCCTAGGCAAGAATACTGGGGTGACTTACCATTTCCTGCTCCAGGGGATCTCTAAAATAAATATGAATACAATATAGAGATATTATCATTAATAAATGAAACAAATACAATAGTATGGTTACTGCAAATGATTCTATATAAAAATACCATGAAGTTATAGTTCACAGAAAATGGAAACAATGATTGACCTCACCCCTATTACGTGAAAATATGTACACCAAAAAAGGCAGAGATCAATGTATGTAAGAATGGCAAAGATCTATAAGCACGACACTACCCTGAGTTAGTGAAATAGGGTAACAGGCATTTTGTGCATTGCTGGTTGGAGGCAGTGTGGGAAAATGTATCAGAATTACAAAGTATGTAACTTTTAACAGCAATCAACTGGGAGAAATCTGTTACAGAAATACATGAGAAATGACTTATTAATTCAATTATTCACTGCAGCACTTCGTTGTTTTCTTATTCAGTCGTGTCTGGCTCTTTGTGACCCCATGCACTGCAGCACGCAGGCTACCCTGTCCTTCATCACTTCCCAGAGCTTGCTCAAGCCCATGTCCATTGAGTCGGTGATGCCACCCAACCATCTCATCCTCTGCTGGCCCTTCTCCTCCTGCCTTCAATCTTTCCCAGCATCAGGGTCTTTTCCAATGAGTCAGCTCTTCACATCAGGTGGCCAGAGAATTGGAGCTTCAGCTTCAGTCCTTCCAATGAATGTTCAGGGTTGATCTCCTTCAGAATGCACTGGTTGGATCTCCTTGCAGTCCAAGGGACTCTCAAGAGTCTTCTCCAGCACCACAGTTCAAAGCATCGATTCTTTGGCACTCAGCCTTCTTTATAGTCCAACTCTCACATCTGTACATGACTGCTGGAAAAACCATAGCTTTGACTATACAGACCTGTCAGCAAAGCGATGTCTGCATTTTAATACACTGCCTCGGTATTAGATTTTCTTCCAAGGAGCTTCCAAGAAGTGTCTTTTGCTTTCATGGCTGCTGTCACCATCCTCAGTGATTCTGGAGCCCAAGAAAATAAAATCTGTCACTGTTTCCATTGTTTCCCCATCCATTTGCCATGAAGTGATGGGACTAGATGCCATGATCTTAGTTTTCTAAATGTTGAGCTTTAAGCCAACTTTTTCACTCTCCTCTTTGATTTTCATCAAGAGGCTCTTTAGTTCCTCTTCACTTTCTGCTGTACAGGTGGTGTCATCTGCTCATCTGAGGTTATTGATATTTCTCCTGGCAGTCTTGATTCCAATTTGTGCTTTATCCAGCACTGCAGCACTAACGCCCCAAAATATGAAACTGTGCAAATCTGAAACTAGAATTGATAAAACTATTGATCTGTTTCATTCAATAGACTGCTGATATAGCCAAGAAAAATGAGGACACTTTTCATAAAATGATTAGAAAAATCAGTGTATTTTCTAAGATGGCCACAAGATTTCACGCATATTCTTATTAAAACACGACACTGGCTTTCTTTCCTCAAATCTGTACAAGTCTGTGACTTGAGCATCACTGATACTATCTCTGTGAAATTCTGGGGGTAGGTCATAAAAAGCTACCCAGCCCTACACGGTATCTTGCGGACATTCATGCTTGAACCCAGCGACATGCTGTGAGGAAACCAAAACCAGGACGCAGGCCATATGCAGGTTTCTGGCCAACAGCCCCAGCTGAGGCTCCCAGACAAGCTGAGATGACGCAAGCCCCAGGACTGACCTCCCTCCATGACATCAGAAAATCACCTAAGTCCACTCAACCCCAAGAGACAGTAACTGTTTTAAATGCCTAAGCTTTGGAGTCATTTGTTTCTGAACAGTAGATAACTGGGACAGTGATAAAGAGAGAGATAAAAAGCGTCTTGCAGAGTCTGCTGTTTTAGATTGCAGAAAGTACAGAAAACACAGAGCTGAACATAACAGTAACTTTGTGAAGACAAAGCTAACACTGCCTCTGGGAAAAAGAACTGGAAAAAGAACTAAGTCAGAAGATAGGAGTGGGGCTTTTCAACATAAATCACTTGAATTTTGATTCACAAGAACAAACTAATGACAAAATAAAAATGTGATACGTGTGAATGGCATAAAAATGAAGACGGTGCTAACTTTGGAACATGAGTGACTTGAACTTTTATTTTAAAATACTTTCATCTTATTTTCCTTATAAATCAATACATAAGGTTGTTCTGTATGTCAAGTACAACACATTTTATAATAGAATGCTTATATCATGCATATCCTGAGCCTAAACCAATTCCAGAATACAGGTGGCACTGAAGAAAGATTTGTCCTTAATCCCAGCTGTCAGACAGTCAATACTGAAGTCCTCACAACAGGGCTATAAATAATAAACAGCAAATTGAAAAAAAAAAAAAAAAAAAAACAACCCTCATCCTGAGGAAAAATCGATTTAACACTCTACCAAATTCCAAAAGGTTTTTTGTTTGGTTTGGTTTCAGATGCCCAGACTGCCTGTTGTCTAAGATTGTAGTGAAACAAGTTTTTTTTTTTAACTTTTTATTTTATACTGGAGTACAGCCAATTAACAATGTTTGTGATAGCTTCAAGTGGAACTCAGCCATACATATATGTGTATCCACTCTCCCCAGGGTGGCTTCTCAGGTGTCACAGTGGTGAGGAATCCACCTGCCAATGCAGGAGACGCAAGAAACTCATATTCGATCCCTGGGTCCAAAAGAGGCCCTTGAGTAGGAAATGGCAACCTACTCCAGTCTCTTTGCCTGGAACATTCCATGGACAAAGAAGCCTGGCAGGTTACAGTCCCTGGCGTTTCAAAAAGCCTGACAGGACTCAATGGTGAACACGCATTCTCCTCCAAGTCCTCCTCCCAGCGGGGCTGCCATCCAACACTGAGCGGAGCTCCCTGCAGTACACAGTAGGTGCTTGCGGCTTATGCGTTTAAAATAGAGCCGTGTACATGCCCATTCCAAACTCCCATCCCTTCCCTCCTGGCAAACATGTTAGTTCTCTAACTAACTTCCTGCAAAGGAAGCTAATGAATGTCTTGGGTTCTTTAATGGAACTGTGCTTAAGAACTCAGGTTCTGAGCCAGTCTGCAATTTTAAAGACGATTTCAGCACCTACTCCGCCTTGATTCTGGACAAGTTACACAATCTCCGCGCCTCGAATTCTTTACCAGTTAAACAGGCAGGGCACATTCATGAATTCCACAAGCATGACTGAAGACTTCCAGGCTGTCAGTCCCCGTGCTAGACAGCAGCGAGACCACTCTGTGGAGGCCGTATTCCAACGGAGGAAGTCGGACAACCATGCCAGTCTCAGAGCTAAAGCCTCCTAGCGTAGAAGAAAAATGGATTAATTCCTGTGAAGAAGTTAGTACAAACAGTAACCCGTGACAGGAAACTCTCTGTAAAAACTACCTATTATTTCATAGCGTGCCCTTCTCCACCAAAAGCTGGTAAAACTCTCGGGAGAGCAGGCTATTATGGAAGACCTCCCCGCCTAAAAAGACACCTCTGGGTCACAGCCTCCTCCCCGAAGTAAATGCCCCTCACCAGCCTTCACCCACCCATCCACCCCCAGGGACGCGCGTCAGGAGGCTCTCTTTGCCAGAAAAGTCTGCACACCTAGCAGAGTCGGTGCTGCAGGCTAAGGAACGGGGGACGCCGCGCCAAGTCACAGCCCTACGTCGGCCCGAGCGCTCCAGGGCGCCCCCGAAAGTAGGGCAGCTAACAGGCCTCCCCGCCGTCCACGGCGCACGGCCCGAGAGCGCCCCAGCAGCCAGCCGGACGACGGCGCGCGCGAGGGCGGGGCTGCGCGCGCAGGGGTCGCCGGGGGCGGGCGGTGGCCTGCGGCTGGACCCGCCCCGCGGGGTGTCACGTGACACAGAGGCCCCGCCCCTCCAGGGCGGGCTCTGAGAGCGGGCGGGGCCCCGGACGGAGCGGGCGGGCGGGCGACGGCGGAAGTGACGGAGGGGCGCGCCTCGCTGCGTGCGCCGACGTGGCGGCGAGGCCGGCGCCCGGCGGCGGAAGTGGCTCTCGCGCTGGGGCTGGAGTGTTTGTGTTTTGGTTCGCGGAGGAGCCGGCGGCGGGCCTGAGGGGCGGAGGGAGGAGGAGGAAGAATCAGTGGGAGCTCGAGCGCCGGGCGGCGGCGGCGGAGCAGGAAAGGAAAGAGGAAGGCGGAGCGGGGAGAGGCGGGGACGGAGCCCGACGGGGGCGGCGCCGCGGCGCGATCCCCGCACCGTCCAGTCTGAGGGGAGCGGCGCGACGGGAGGACGCGCCGCCGCCGCCGCTCTTCGGCCCTGCCTGGGCTGCGCCTGGAGCCTGCAGCCGGAGCTTCAGCGCCGCAGCCCCACGCGCTGCGAGCCCAGGTAGCCCCGCCGGCCTTCCGCCCGCGAAGCGGGTCAAAGCCCCGGGGGCCCGCGGCCCCGCCGTCACAGGGCCCCCAGCCTTGCTGCTCGCGCCGGCGCCCGGGCCCGCAGAGCCGCCGCGCGCGGCGTCTGGGCCCGGCGGCCGCGGTGGCCCCGACGGGGCCCCGGAGGCCAGGGTTTGGGGGCCGGCCGAGGGAGCGGCGGGTGGCACCCTGGTCCCTTCTCAAGATGGCGCCGCGAGGGCGGCCCGGAGGCCGCGGCGCCCTGCCCCGTCCCGGCAGCCGGCTCGGGGTCCGCGGCCGGAGTCGGGCCGGGCCCGGGGAGGAGGCGGGAGGGTGCGCGCGGGCCGGCGGGCCTGCCTGCGGGCCGGACGGAGCTGCTGCCGGGGGCTCAGGTGTCGCCCGAGGAGGACCCCGGGCCTCTGGCAGGTGGGAATTCGGGGCGCTCCGCCCACCCCGGCTCCCCGAGCCGGGTGATGGGGGGAGGCGCCGGCCCGGGAGCCCGGCTGTCTGGGGCCGCTTGTCGCAGCTCTGGAAGGTGCTGAACCGCGGCCTGAAAGCAACCCGACACAGCGAGGCCGCCGAAGCCCTCAGACGGTGGAGCCCTTTGAACGTGCTCTGCTGTTCGCCTCCCTGCAAACTGGCTACTCTCTGAAGACTTTCAGACTTTTTAAGCTCTGAACGTCATGATTCACATGCTTGGTTTTTGTCTTTTGCTGAAGTTGGCGCCTAAGTGTCCAGTGAGTTGCCTTTCACATAACTAGTGAGGGGAAAACCACATGGACACCACTGCGATAATTCAGGGCAGTTCAGAAACTTGATTCTTAATTTAAAATGGGGATCATAAGAGCTTCTTAGGGTTGCTGTAAGCCTAATTCGTGGAATGGTGATTGGCATAAAATAAATGCCTAGTAAATATTAGCTGCTGTTATGAATTCAATTTTGATCAAAGAGCACCCAGAAGGACTTTACAGAATAGCAGTTATTTTCAAAAGATTTAAAATGCATTTTCTGCAAAATCTTTGGTTTTGGAAAACAAATTTGTAATGAATACAAATGAATATTACAAAATATAGCTTTTAACTTTCATGTAATGCTAACTATATTCATAATTAGATTTAGTTAATATTTTTGTTTGAGGTCCTTGGAGGGAACTATAACCAAAGCCAAATCTTTTTTTTTTTTTTTTTTTCCTTTAATGAGCATCTGATATTGTCCCTGAAATTTCGGGAGTACTATAGGAATTCAGAGCATGTTGTCCTTGATGAGTAATTCAGTTTGCTGTTTTGTAGGTAATAGCTGGGAAGTGTTTCAGTTGCTGTTGTGTGTGATATATGAAGAATTGTTGTTACATTTTCAGTTTACATGACATTCTATTGATATTTGGTCATTATTTCATCAAAGGGGCACTTTAATTGCCTATTTTCAATCGCTGCTGTGTGTTGACCACTGTATCACAAATATTTTACGTATATATTCTCTCAATTTCTCACAGCAGTTATGAAAATTGGTTATTCCGGAGTAGAGAGCTTGAAATGAAGGCACTTGCTCCAACAGAAATTAGTATAGTGACTTCGGATTAGATCCCCAAATGCATGTTTGAGAGTGGTGGGAGAATAGATGTGAGATTGGAGCATTTTTTTAATCACAGAAGATTCTTTATGCAGAAGCAGGAAGAATAGTATAATGAACCCATCAACTAGCTTCAGTTATCTTGTTTTATTTATACCCCCATTGTTTGGGAGCAACTCAGATCTATTATTTTATTTGTAAATATTTTAGGTACAGTATGTATTAATGAAAGATAAGAGGTCTTCAGTGCTGCCGTTTAGATAGAGCAGAGGAGATTTTATTGTCTTCAATGTATGGTCTCATAGATATGTTTATTAATGAGCTCATTGTTAAGAGAGATTCTTGTATAAACTCATTTCATGGGCAAGACAAATTTCTTACGAGGTACCTAAATGAAATCCAACAGTGACTTGAGAAGGAGAATCATCATATTTAATGTTATTAAGCACATGGTCAAATTTTGATTAAAAGTAGAAGAAAGCTATTATGAGTTAGTTAGTGTTAGTCGCTCAGTCGTGCCCAACTCTTTGCGACCTCATGGACTGCAGCCCACCAGGCTCCCCTGTCCATGAGATTTTCCAGGCAAGGATACTAGAGTGGGTTACCATTTACTTCTCCAGGGAATCTTCCCAACCCAGGGATCAAACCCAGGTATCCTGCACTGCAGGCAGATTCTTTACTGACTGAGCTAATGATTTGTGAGTAGCTTGGAAAATAATTTTTTTTAAGTTTGCTAATATCTTTGAGAATTATTATTAAATGATAAAAGAAGACTTAGAAGTTACACCTTAGGGTAGTTTTTTGTAAGTGTGTTAAATAGAAAATAATGACACGTTTAATCATTAGCCCCAAAACTACAGAAGAGTATAAGTAAGTAGGACAGTAACTCACTCACCATCCGGAGAACCGCTGTTAACACTTGCATGGATGATGTTTTTGAGAACATGCGAATACAGTATTAAATCCTTTAGCCACCAGACATAGATCTATTTAAAATATTTGTTGCTCCAAAGTTACCATTGAATAAAAAGCATGTGACATTTATAAGGAGCCTTCAAATAATAATGACTGACTTTTATTGAACTTAACTCTTTTAAGCTCTGAGATTTTTCCCTTAATTGACTTAATTTTACTCAAAACCGTTTAACCTAAGAAATCTAGTTCCAGAACCAGAGCTAGTCACCTTTCGGGCCGCTTGGGTTGAAAATCAGCTCTGCTGAAGCTCTGTCACAGTGATGTGTGACCTCAGTCAAGTCACCTAATCTTTCTGTGCCTGTTCCCTTATTTTTAAGGGTTGGAATAGGCAACTTTCTAGGATTGTTGAGTGGCTATGTTAAGTAATTAAAACCATCTGGCACAAAATTCGAGTCTTTAATAAAGGTTAGATTTAAAATGTTTACAGAGCCTTAAAAATTACAGTATGATTTTAGGCTCAAAGCTCATACCTTTACTTATTAATCAAGTCAGTGAATTAAAGTAAATGACAGTCGGTGTTCAATAGAGGTTATAACTGTCATGTATTACTGTGTAACAGGCAAAATTTTAAAGTGATAATAATGAGGTTTGCTTTGCTTTGCTGATTTGTATTTCTAATTACTTCATGTTTGTTTTTTTACAGGTTTCTTTACCTCCAGAAAGAAAAGAATTGCCACCTTGCATCCTGGAAGTTCATTTAAGAAACTGAAATTAGGGACTTCTTTCAAATTTGGACATGGCTAATCGAGGAGCAGCAAGACCCAACGGGCCAAACACTGGGAATAAGATCTGCCAGTTCAAACTGGTGCTTCTGGGGGAGTCTGCCGTCGGCAAGTCGAGCCTTGTGCTGCGTTTTGTGAAGGGCCAGTTTCATGAATTTCAGGAGAGCACCATCGGGGGTGAGACTTTCTTTTACCTTTCTTCATTTAATTGACTCAGACATTGACAAATAAGATTTTGCAGTTCTGATTGTATGATGATGGGTAACTAAATAGGTCACAGAATGAATAAAAGAGCTGAGCTGCAGACTCAAGCTTTATAGCTTGATTTTTGATAAGATAATGTGTTTTAATATTTTGATTTCCTGGTTATCTCCAAGATGATAAAATACAGATGCAAACATGAGTAGAATCAGTGTCCCAAGTCTCAAATTTGATTGGGATCTTTCTTGATAATGTTTAAAAGCATTTTCAAATTATCACACATCTGCTGAATTGTGTTGCCTTTAGAATGAATGGCGAAAATAGTAAAAGTAAAAAGAGTTACCATTTAAATTCTAAATAACTGGACTATTTACACATTATACTGATTTGCAAATTTAGTTACATTTTATTAATGCTCCTAGGGTGAGGGAAGAGAAGTGAGTGATTAATGAAGAGGGATGTGAAAGGGAAATGAGACCTGGAGAGAAAGTGAAAGAAAAGGGGAAAGAGGTGTCGTCAAGACTGCTTACAGGGACACAGGGACGGTGTTCAGACTCAGGGGAAGGAAGATATGGGACCAAGAGGAGACAGCCAACAGTGCCGTATTGGGAAGAGATGAGAAGCGAGATCCCTGAACTTAGATCTGCAGCTGTGTATAGCACTGGGGCAAAGCCCTTTTTGGTTTTGCTTAATGTGTCAAATGAGCTTTTGAATTAGGTAATGTCAGAGGAACCACACAGCTTTAAGATTCACGCTGCTTTGCAAGAGGTGTGTAATTAAGCAGGACCATATTTTTTCAGGTGTTCATGGATGTATTTTTAACCTCATGTTTTAAAAGGTCATATACTTTTTTTTACTTCTGAAATATGTGAGGTAGATACTCTGGCATATAGCAGCTTCTTTGGAGCCCATCTTTCAGAAGCATAACTTACGCTGTACATTGAGTATATGATTTCAAGTAAGTACAATGAGAATTATATTTATGATTTTAGATTCTCCCTTTAACATAAATTACAGAACTCAGCTATCTCCTGACGTTTCTATAGGAAATACAGTAGATAACGGATATTTCCTATTTAACAGACTGGCAGTATAACAAGTGACAGCCAGCCCCCGTGTTTGGGTAGCACGTTACAGTGCGATCCCATTTTATTGTTAATACATTATGTTTGTTTATATAATGAATGAGCGTCAGAAATACAGTCCTTTACATGAGTTTTTTGATTCAGAAATCTTGGTATCTTTAAAAATTGTGGTGAACAATGTATCACACGTGCTTTGTTGTTTCCTTGCTAATATATCTGTGTATATGTGGTTTAGTAACGATTTTTACCTCTCAAGCTTTAGCCTCCTCCAGAAAACAAATTGGACCAAAGGTAACTAGTCCACATAGTATATGAGTCACTCAGTTGGGTCTGGCTCTTTGCATTCCCATGGACTGTAGCCCACCAGACTCCTCTATCATTGGAATTCTCCAGGCAAGAATAAAGAGTGGGTAGCCATTACTTTCTTCAGGGGGTCTTGCCAGCCCAGGCACTGGACCCAAGGTCTCCTGAATTGCAGGCAGAATCTTTACCAACTGAACCACCAGGAACGCCTAGCCCATATGGTAGGAAAAATTTTAAAGACTTCCGAGACTGTGCCCAC
>SJYW01002690.1:248369-281409 GCA_006410735.1 Raphicerus campestris
TGACTCATTGGAAAAGACTCTGATGCTGGGAGGGATTGGGGGCAGGAGAAGAAGGGGACGACAGAGGATGAGATGGCTGGATGGCATCACTGACTTGATGGACGTGAGTCTGAGTGAACTCCGGGAGTTGGTGATGGACAGGGAGGCCTGGCGTGCTGTGATTCATGGGGTCGCAAATAGTCAGACACGACTGAGCAGCTGAACTGATGATGAACCACCTCTGTTGATTCACTAATTTATTGCTTTTATTCTGTTACATACAGGGAAATAAGATGGTCAGGCTTCTCAAAAATTCATTTATTCGACAAACTTACCAGGTTCCTAGTACTGTGCTAAATACTAGAAATCGAAGTTAACCTTTCCCCCCTTTGGGGTCCTTCACTGAAGTCATCTAATGTTCCTTTTACGTACTTTTCCTTATGATGCATGCTGAACCAGTTCCCCTTACGACAGCATCATTTGGAGTCATCACAAGAGCCTTTTGTTAACAGGCCTCTTAGTGGCAAATAGGGATGTATTAGAGTGAAAAAAGAGCAGGAGTTATTTCAGGGGCTTTTGGAATTTGCATTGGCTGTTTTGATTTAAACATGAACTCTGGCTACCAAATTACTAAATCTCTCAGGATAAGAATGAAGTCACATACTGGATTTTGAAAATAAGAAATAATCCTTAATGTTTTACAAGTGTTGCAAAACATATTTGAGGTAACTGTTCACTTTTTTTTTTTTTGGTAATATAGATGAGGAAGGGTAACAACAGAGTGAGGAATCAGTCATTCATGGTTCTTTGTCCTATTTGCAAAGTTGAAGGTATTACTAGCAGAGAGAGTTGTGTGAAGATACAGGACTTCAGTCACTCGTGATTATCAAACATCGTCAGCATTTTAGCTATTCAAGGACTTCCTGGCGGTCCAGTGGTTAAGATTTCATGCCTCCACTGTAGGGTCACAGGTTCAGTCCCTGGTCAGGGAACTGAGATCCCATGTCCCATGTGGTACGGCCAAGAAAGTTTAAAAAATACTTTTAAGTTATTTATCCTTGATTGTTAGAACCTAGAGAATCCTAACTTTTTAATCTATTGTATTCATAAGTAATTTGTAAATTTTAGGAAAATGGGACTTCTGTGAGATACAGGGTGATTTTAGGATCACTTGTAAGGTGATTTTAAAGTTGGTTGCGTGTTACATGACGCACTCATAGGGTTGGCATGCCCACAGTGTCATCTGGACCTTACTGTGGCCCCGTGAGGAAATGCTAATTCTATAGATGGGGAAACTAAGGCAACAAAAGCGATGCAGCGGAGGTTTTGCAACTAAGTGACAGCTGGGATTAAAGGCAGACCTTTCTTTTTCTTCCGTACAGTCTGTATTCTGGAATTCGTGAAGTTTAGGGTCAGGATATACATGACGTAAGCACTCTGTTATAATTAAATGTGTGGTAGTTGACAGGTACAGACCGCCCTTATGTATTGATTTATAAGGAAGATGATGTGAAAGTATCTTAAATAAAAGTGTGCATCACTCACGTTCCAGAGTTAGTGCTGCGGGGTCCATCTTGATGCCCTCCACATGTGCCATATTTTATTTATTGATTGATTCTTGTGAGTCAGAATTCAAATGGTTTCCTTCCTATCTTCCGCCTACTCAGTTCTTTTTTTCCAGAGATTCCCTGTTTGCTCAGCGAGTGAAGAACCCTCCTGCAGTGCAGGAGATGCAGGAGAAGTGGGTTTGATCCTTGGTTTGGGAAGACCCCCTTGAGGAATGAAACAGCAGACTGCTCCAGTATCCTTGCCTGGAGCATCTCATGGACATAGGAGCCTGGTGAACCATAGTCCAGAGAGTCAGACAGTCAGAGCAGCCACACGCAGGGCAGCCCCGTGTTACTCTGTCCTTGAAAAGTTACTGTTACGTGAACATCTATATGTTTCTAAAACATATAAGACTCTCTGCAGTATGCTTTTTATTTTTCTCTGTATAACTGTCCCAGTTATCTATTGTGCAGAAATAAATGACTCCAAAGCTTAGTCATTTAAAGCAATTATTGTCTCTTGGTTCTGGGGGTTGAGTGGGCTTAGGTGATTTTCTGATGTCATGGCGGGGAGGTCAGTCCTGGGGCTTTCGTCACCTCAGCATATCTGGGAGCTCAGCTGGGGCTGTCGGCCAGAATACCTGCCTATGGCCTGCCTCCTGGTTCGGGTTCCTCATGTTGCTGGGTTGCATGACTGTCCCCAGGATACCAGGCAGAGGCTGGGTGGCTTTTTATGACCTACCCCCAGAAGTTCAGAGATCGCATCAGTGATGCTCAAATCTCAGGCCTGTGCAGATCTGAGGAAAGAAAGCCAGTGCTGTGTTTTAACAGGAATATGCGTGCAGTCTTGTGGCCATCTTGGAAGGTACTCTGATTGTCTGTATCATGTTATGAAGAGTGTCCTCATTTTTCTTGGCTTTATCTACATTCCATGGAATGGATCCTATCAATATTTCTATCAGTTCTAGTTTCAGATTTGCACGGTACTTTTATGCTTTAGGGTATTGGCAGTGCTGCAGTGAACAGTACCATAGTCATTTCTTAGGTTTTCCAAGCATTTTTGTGACAGGTTTCTTGAAGTTGATTGCTGTGTCAAAAGTTACATACTTTTGTAATTCTGGCGCATTTTCCCCCACCGCCCTCCCCAGCAGTGCACGGAGCGCCTGTTACCTGTTTCACTAACTCGAGGCAGTGTCGTGCTTGTAGATGTTTGCCATTCTTAGAGACGTTTCCTCTGCATTTTTTAGTGTACGTTTCCCATAATAGGGCTGAGGTCAAGCGTCTTTTCATATTTAGTCCATCATGTTTCCATTTTCTGTAAACTGTGACTTCATGGTGTTTTTATATAGAATCACTTGCAGTAAGCGTGCTGTTGTATTCTGTTCCCTTTCTTAGTAATATACTCTGTTTTTCTGCATTCTGCTTATTCTAGTAACTGGTAATCCGTTTTTTAACTGCACCGTTATTGTCAGGCATTTAGTGTTTACATTTGTTTGCTGTTTTGGGTAACCATCTAATATTGAATATATTCTTAGAAATTTTTATTTCTGTAAGATCAATGTCTAGATGTGGTTACTGAATCAAAGTAATTTTATTTAATGATTATCATATCAAAGGAATTTCAGCCATCACTTTTTTCTTCCTTAGAGATAGATATTCCCAACTTCCGTGGGCCTTGCTTAGTGTAGATGATTATATCTGGGTCTGTAGCTGGTGATGGACAGGGAGGCCTGGCGTGCTGCGGTTCATGGGGTCGCAAAGAGTCGGACACAACTGAGCGACTGACCTGAACGGAACTGATAGGTCTTGAGCTCTTACTCTGGGCCTTAGTCTTGTCTGTCTCTTCTTGGGTTCTTCAGCTTGCCCTTTTCCAGTCTTCTATTATAAAATTCTCAGATACTAGCACTTTTTATTTTAAACTCACTTAGGTAGGATTATTGCTAAGCGTTAAAGGTCACTTTCAAGGCCAGTAATGTTTTAAAAGTCTAGAAGATTACTGGCAGGCCTGGGAACTATTAAGTGCTAGATTCTTGAACCAAATGGAGTAGGAATATCACTAAAGAGAAGAGGGGAAGAAGCCTCCTTTGCAAAATAGCCTGGGCACTGTCCTGCATATTACCTTTGATTTTCTGCCATTTGAAAATGATACGTCTGGGTGTGGAATTTTCAGCATTTACCTTTCTTAGTGTTCTCCGAGCTCCCTGGATATGTAGTCTGGTGTTTGGCATTATTTGGGGGAAATTCTGTCTTTTTTGCCTCGCATCTTCTGTTCCTTTCTTCTTGAGATACTCCCGCTATGAATATACTGCACCTTTCGTAGTTGTCCCAAAGTTCTTGGATATTTTGTCCTGTTTTCCAGTCTTGATTCTCTTTATATTTCAGCTTCGGAGGGTTCTGTTGATAGACCTCAAGGTCTGAGGTTCTTGGCTCAGCTGTGTCTAGTCATCCGAGAAGTCCATAAGAGGCATTCTTTATTTCTGTTGCAGTACTTTTGATCTCCGCACTTTTGGGGGTCCTTCATATCTCCCATCTCTCTGCTGACATTGCCCGTCTGTTCTCAGCATTCTGTCTTCACATTAGGGTTCTTAGCTCATTAATCCTAGTCGTTTCTAATTCCCAGTCTTTTGATTCCAACATTTCTGCTGCTGCTACTTCTTCTGTCTCTTCAGACTGTTTTTTGCCTTTTAGTATGCCTTGTGGTTTTTCTTGCTGTCTGGAGATGAGTAAAGGCCGCAGCTGTAAGTGCGCTTTAAGTGGCNGTTATCTATTGTGCAGAAATAAATGACTCCAAAGCTTAGTCATTTAAAGCAATTATTGTCTCTTGGTTCTGGGGGTTGAGTGGGCTTAGGTGATTTTCTGATGTCATGGCGGGGAGGTCAGTCCTGGGGCTTTCGTCACCTCAGCATATCTGGGAGCTCAGCTGGGGCTGTCGGCCAGAATACCTGCCTATGGCCTGCCTCCTGGTTCGGGTTCCTCATGTTGCTGGGTTGCATGACTGTCCCCAGGATACCGGGCAGAGGCTGGGTGGCTTTTTATGACCTACCCCCAGAAGTTCAGAGATCGCATCAGTGATGCTCAAATCTCAGGCCTGTGCAGATCTGAGGAAAGAAAGCCAGTGCTGTGTTTTAACAGGAATATGCGTGCAGTCTTGTGGCCATCTTGGAAGGTACTCTGATTGTCTGTATCATGTTATGAAGAGTGTCCTCATTTTTCTTGGCTTTATCTACATTCCATGGAATGGATCCTATCAATATTTCTATCAGTTCTAGTTTCAGATTTGCACGGTACTTTTATGCTTTAGGGTATTGGCAGTGCTGCAGTGAACAGTACCATAGTCATTTCTTAGGTTTTCCAAGCATTTTTGTGACAGGTTTCTTGAAGTTGATTGCTGTGTCAAAAGTTACATACTTTTGTAATTCTGGCGCATTTTCCCCCACCGCCCTCCCCAGCAGTGCACGGAGCGCCTGTTACCTGTTTCACTAACTCGAGGCAGTGTCGTGCTTGTAGATGTTTGCCATTCTTAGAGACGTTTCCTCTGCATTTTTTAGTGTACGTTTCCCATAATAGGGCTGAGGTCAAGCGTCTTTTCATATTTAGTCCATCATGTTTCCATTTTCTGTAAACTGTGACTTCATGGTGTTTTTATATAGAATCACTTGCAGTAAGCGTGCTGTTGTATTCTGTTCCCTTTCTTAGTAATATACTCTGTTTTTCTGCATTCTGCTTATTCTAGTAACTGGTAATCCGTTTTTTAACTGCACCGTTATTGTCAGGCATTTAGTGTTTACATTTGTTTGCTGTTTTGGGTAACCATCTAATATTGAATATATTCTTAGAAATTTTTATTTCTGTAAGATCAATGTCTAGATGTGGTTACTGAATCAAAGTAATTTTATTTAATGATTATCATATCAAAGGAATTTCAGCCATCACTTTTTTCTTCCTTAGAGATAGATATTCCCAACTTCCGTGGGCCTTGCTTAGTGTAGATGATTATATCTGGGTCTGTAGCTGGTGATGGACAGGGAGGCCTGGCGTGCTGCGGTTCATGGGGTCGCAAAGAGTCGGACACAACTGAGCGACTGACCTGAACGGAACTGATAGGTCTTGAGCTCTTACTCTGGGCCTTAGTCTTGTCTGTCTCTTCTTGGGTTCTTCAGCTTGCCCTTTTCCAGTCTTCTATTATAAAATTCTCAGATACTAGCACTTTTTATTTTAAACTCACTTAGGTAGGATTATTGCTAAGCGTTAAAGGTCACTTTCAAGGCCAGTAATGTTTTAAAAGTCTAGAAGATTACTGGCAGGCCTGGGAACTATTAAGTGCTAGATTCTTGAACCAAATGGAGTAGGAATATCACTAAAGAGAAGAGGGGAAGAAGCCTCCTTTGCAAAATAGCCTGGGCACTGTCCTGCATATTACCTTTGATTTTCTGCCATTTGAAAATGATACGTCTGGGTGTGGAATTTTCAGCATTTACCTTTCTTAGTGTTCTCCGAGCTCCCTGGATATGTAGTCTGGTGTTTGACATTATTTGGGGGAAATTCTGTCTTTTTTGCCCCACACCTTCTGTTCCTTTCTTCTTGAGATACTCCCGCTATGAATATACTGCACCTTTCGTAGTTGTCCCAAAGTTCTTGGATATTTTGTCCTGTTTTCCAGTCTTGATTCTCTTTATATTTCAGCTTCGGAGGGTTCTGTTGATAGACCTCAAGGTCTGAGGTTCTTGGCTCAGCTGTGTCTAGTCATCCGAGAAGTCCGTAAGAGGCATTCTTTATTTCTGTTGCAGTACTTTTGATCTCCGCACTTTTGGGGGTCCTTCATATCTCCCATCTCTCTGCTGACATTGCCCGTCTGTTCTCAGCATTCTGTCTTCACATTAGGGTTCTTAGCTCATTAATCCTAGTCGTTTCTAATTCCCAGTCTTTTGATTCCAACATTTCTGCTGCTGCTACTTCTTCTGTCTCTTCAGACTGTTTTTTGCCTTTTAGTATGCCTTGTGGTTTTTCTTGCTGTCTGGAGATGAGTAAAGGCCGCAGCTGTAAGTGCGCTTTAAGTGGCGTGGTAGAGCTGTTGAGCAAATGGGCATTGTTTTTTTTTCTCCCCTGCCTTAGACAAGACAGGATGGCTAGAATGGGCTGGAATTAGAAATTTCCTTTCTCCCACATGGAAGGATAGAACTGGCTTAAGTTGGATATTTCTTTCTCCAGGCCCATTAAAGTGAAGTTGCTCAGCTGTGTCCAACTCTTTGCGACCCCATGGACTGTAGCCCACCAGGCTCATTCGTCCATGGGATTTCCCAGGCAGGGACACTGCAGTGGGTTGCATTTCCTCCTCCGGGCCCCTTAAGAGTCTGGTGATGCTCCCAACAGGCTATACTCAGATCAGCCAGTTTCCTACGTGTCTTTGTTAGGAACATAATGATCTTGTTTATTTCCGAATGGCTCCTTTCCCCTCACCTTGCCAGAAGCAGGAAAAGAAAGATTTCTCTCTGATGTTTGCTGTGAGAGCCTGATCTAGTTCCTGGTTGTCAAGCCCGCAGGAGTGTGGTGCCTCCTTTCCTGCCGTCTTCTCCTGGAGTTTGTCTGTTGATGGTTGCTCTGGGTCTCTTGCTTCTTGCGAGCTTTTTCCAGGTTCAGTGACTGGGGGCTGCTCCTCCCTGCGGGGCCAGGCTCCTCCCTGCGCTGGCACTTCTTGTTGCAGTGCACGGGCCCAGACACACAGGCGTAGTTGCTCCGCGGCACGCAGGATCTTCCCAGGCCAGGGGCAGAGCCTGTGCGCCGCCCCTCAGCAGCGTGCTCCCAGCCGCTGGCCCGCCAGGGGGTGTCCTGCTGGAACGGTGATTCGGGCTGGTCCGTGGCTGGCCTCCAGCAGTTTCACCAGGTAGTCCTGCAGCAGCGCGGGTCTCCTCAGGTGACTTTGCCCAGACACCATGCTTTTCTGTACCACCTTGTCTTCTTTTCTCCAGTTTAGGGGTGGTAGATTGCCTTGTAACCTCACTTTTTCAGATCAAAGAACAATGACTGATTTTTCAGCTTTTGTAGTTTCTCCTTTGAACTCTGAGTTCCTGAGGTGCAGAACCAGGCCACTTTATGCAGCGTGTGGGATCTCAGCTCCCTGACCGGGGATTGAACCTGTGTCCCTGCACTGGGGACATGCAGTCCTAACCACTGGGTTGCCACAGAAGTCCCTGCAGGGGTTTTAAAGTGCTGTTTAAACGATTCAGCAGCGCAGCTGGTGTCCATAGCAACCTGACCTTCATAGGGACTTGCCCGGCTGTCCAGCAGTCAAGACTCCACACTCGCACTGCAAGAAGTGTGGGCTCCGTCCCTGGGTGGGAAACTGAGGCCCCGCAGCCAAAAAGCCAAAAAGTAAAAATCCCTTCAAGCTAAGTTAGCTTTATCACCTTTTTCTTTGGCTGTTTGTTGGGGAGTGTTTGTCTGACACTGGTCACTAGCTTGTGACAGCCTCCCCTTCCTCCCTTCTCGCGCATCTCTCTCCCGTCGGCTCTGTTCCGTGCCTCTGTTCTGCTCCCCCGTTTAGTATTTGCTGCATCACCGTTATGTACGCCCAGTCTGCTGAGTCCCCTTGGTGTGGTGACCACAGTCCGTCAGCCTTGAGGGTTCAAACACTGGTTTCATCTCGGGTGACCAGGTGAACTAGGTGCACTAGCTTAATACTAACCAAGTTCAGACTCATGCAACTAACTTTAAAACCATATGCATTAGTGTGCTATTAGAGGTACTAATAGGATCCTGTTCAGCTGGACGTGCGACTAGCTTAGTCCTGGCTAGTAGATTCCCTTAGAAGAGTAGTGTCCTTTAAGAATAACCATCAAGCTGTGATTGATTGTGAAATTTTAAAAAAAAAAAACACTGGCTTCTTTTACTCTTTTGTTATTTCTGAAAGAAATTACATGAATCAGTCTTTTAAAAGTCTATCTTCCTCCTAGACCGTGTTAGAGAAAAAGCCATGATCACTGTTTTTTTACTTCATTTTGCATGACTTCATGCAGACTCTTCCCTGTGTATCATCATGCGCTCCAAGGTTATATTCATTTGGCAACAATTATTTTCAGATGTTGCTTGAATGATTTTTGTTGTGTTAAGATAGGCATAATAAGTTTTTTATAATTTTAACCGTTTGAAAGGTACATTTGGCATTAGGCGCACTCTCCTTGCCGGGCAGGCGTCATGTCCAGCCCTGCTCATTAGACAGTGGCGCCCTGTTTCCCACCTCCATCCCTGCCCAATACTGTCCTGTTTGTGAATTTGACTGCTCTGGGAACCTCACTCATATGTGAGAAATTATATGATGGTGTCCTGTTATGACTGGCTTAGTTCACTTAGTATGTGATCAAGGTTCATCCATCTTGTAAAGGTGTCAATTTTTCCTTATTTTTAAAGGGAAACTAATGTTCCATCTGCCACAGTTTGCTTTCTCATCCACCCTTTGANCTCATGCAACTAACTTTAAAACCATATGCATTAGTGTGCTATTAGAGGTACTAATAGGATCCTGTTCAGCTGGACGTGCGACTAGCTTAGTCCTGGCTAGTAGATTCCCTTAGAAGAGTAGTGTCCTTTAAGAATAACCATCAAGCTGTGATTGATTGTGAAATTTAAAAAAAAAAAAACACTGGCTTCTTTTACTCTTTTGTTATTTCTGAAAGAAATTACATGAATCAGTCTTTTAAAAGTCTATCTTCCTCCTAGACCGTGTTAGAGAAAAAGCCATGATCACTGTTTTTTTACTTCATTTTGCATGACTTCATGCAGACTCTTCCCTGTGTATCATCATGCGCTCCAAGGTTATATTCATTTGGCAACAATTATTTTCAGATGTTGCTTGAATGATTTTTGTTGTGTTAAGATAGGCATAATAAGTTTTTTATAATTTTAACCGTTTGAAAGGTACATTTGGCATTAGGCGCACTCTCCTTGCCGGGCAGGCGTCATGTCCAGCCCTGCTCATTAGACAGTGGCGCCCTGTTTCCCACCTCCATCCCTGCCCAATACTGTCCTGTTTGTGAATTTGACTGCTCTGGGAACCTCACTCATATGTGAGAAATTATATGATGGTGTCCTGTTATGACTGGCTTAGTTCACTTAGTATGTGATCAAGGTTCATCCATCTTGTAAAGGTGTCAATTTTTCCTTATTTTTAAAGGGAAACTAATGTTCCATCTGCCACAGTTTGCTTTCTCATCCACCCTTTGATGGACTCTTTGGTCTCTTCCACCTTTTGCCTATTTTGAATAACACTGCTGTGAATATTGGTGTACAGATACCTTTCATATCTTTTAAGCATATCCCTGGAAGTGGAATTGCTGGATCACATGGCACCTCTGTTTAATATTTTTGAAGAATTTCTATACCATTTTCCACATCGGCTGCACTATTTTACATTCCCACTTTGAGTGCATAAGGTTTCGATTTCTCCATGTCTTTGTGAACTCTTGCTTTTGCTGTTTCGATAGCAGCTAGTCTCATGGTGTGAGGTCGCATCTCGCGGCAGTGGTTTGCGTTTTTCTAGCAGTGATGCTGAGCACCTTTCCGTGTGCTTCTCGGCCATTTGTGCGTGTCTCCCCGCCTTTGGCCGTGCCACGAGGCTTGTGGAATCCTAGTTCCCTGACCTGGGACGCCCTGAGTTCTAACCACTGGACTGCCAGGAAATGCCTGGCCATGTGTATGTCTCTGGAGCAGTGTTGATTAAAGTTGTCTGTCCATCTTTCTAACTGGGTAGTGTGGATTCTTTGCGTGCTGCTCAGCTGTAGGAGCCCATGTGCATTCTGGATCCCAGCCCCTTCAACGTGAGTGTTGGCTGCTCAGTCGTGTCCAGCTCTTGGTGACCGTGGACTGTTGCCTCCAGGCTCCCCTGTCATGGGACTCTCCAGGCAAGAACACTGGAGTGGTTGCCATGCCCCCCTCCAGGGGATCTTCCCGACCCAGGGATCAAGCCCGGTCTCCTGCATCGCAGGCACATTCCTTACATCTGAGCCCCCAGGGAAGCCCAGTCTCTTTATCAGTCTCATATCAGATGTTTAAGAAGGAGCTCAGTATGATGAGTGTTAGATCACCTCATAGAATGGATTTACCTTGGGGAACGTTGCCGTCTTCTGGGCCTGTGTTGTGCCTTGCGGGCTTGGTTGCCCCATAGCGTATGGCGTCCCACTTCCCTGAACAGGGGTCCAGCTCGTGTCCCTGGCACTGGGAGGCGGAGTCTTAACCACTGGAGCGCCAGGGAAGCCCCTGCCGTGTCTTAATACACGATCTGTAGAGTGAAGTCTTCACCTGGCATTCTGGAGCGGGCGCTGTCGGGGTCCAGTTGCTGTGCGTGCTTTCCTCGTTGTCCCAGCCTATCTTTGTCCCCTCCTGAGCCGTCCCTCCTGAGCCGTACTTCCCTTTAGCTGAGCTGTGACTCTGCTGTGAACGCTTGTCTCCGTTTTGCTCTGTGACCACGTGCTCTGTAGTCTAATCTCCCAGATACACCTGCAGTTTCAGTGGGAAATAAAAACGGCCTCAGCTTTTATTTTTTCTGTTGTTGGCTTTAAACCATTCATACATTCCTGTCTGTGTGCACTTTTATCATCTGAAGTCAGTGCTGATCTGTCTGATGAAATTCATTCTGTTAATATTATGATACTAGTGGCTCTTGATTCCCTTTTTCTCAGCCAACCAGTGTTTGCCTTTTGATCCAGATCCCCCAGGCTCAGCTGTTGGCTGACTTGGCTCTAACACCTTTAGCGCTTCCCCTGCACCTCACTTCCAAACAGCCTGAAACTTGGATTTTATGATCCCAAGTCCCTGACCCACATCTGAGATCCTGAACAAAGCCCTTCCCGTCTCTAACTACTATAGCCTTTTAGTTTTAATAGGGCATCAAATCCACCACTTTTGTGAAAGTTTTATTTAAGGGAGGATGTATGTATTTATATATAAAAAACATTTATATAATTTTGCTTTTTGACAATTAGGTCATTTTGTAAATTTTGAATTTTGTTCCTTCTTAGTGCTTACCAAGCCCTCAGTGCCTTTCATTTATACATTATTGTTTTTAATTAATTTACTTATTTTAATTGGAAGGATCACTTTACAATATTGTAGTGGTTTTGGCCATACATTGACAGGAATCCGCCAGGGGTGCACGGGTCCCCATCCTGATCAGGCCCCACCCCCTCCGCCCCCTGGGTCCTCCCGTGCGCCCGCTTTGCGTGCGCCGTCTCACGCAGCACGCCTGGCCGTGTCGCCTCTTTCTCAGGGTACTGTGCGCGTGTCTGTGCCCTGCCCTCACCCCGCCCTCGCCCAGAGCCCTAAAGCCTGTGCTCATATCTGTCTCTTCTGCTGTCTCGCATACAGGGTCATCATTACCATCTTTCTAAATTCCATATATATGCATTAATATACTGTATTGGTGTCTCTCTCTCTGACTTTCTTCACTCTGTATAATGGGCCCCAGTTTCATCCACCTCATTAGAATTGATTTCAAATGTATTCTTTTTAGTGGCGGAGTAATATTCCATTGTGTATATGTACCACAGCTTTCTTAGCCATTCGTCTGCTGATGGGCATCTAGGTTGCTTCCATGTCCTGGCTATTGTAAACAGTGCTGCGATGAACATTGGGGTGCACGTGTCTCTTTCCGTTGTGGTTTCCTCAGTGTGTATGCCCAGCAGTGGGACTGCTGGGTCGTATGGCAGTTCTGTTTCCAGTTTTTTAAGGAATCTCCACACTGTTCTCCATAGTGGTTGTACCGGTTTGCATTCCCACCAGCAGTGTAAGAGGGTTCCCTTTCTCCACACCCTCTCCAGCATTTATTGCTTGTAGACTTGGATCGCAGCCATTGTGACTGGTGTGAGATGGTACCTCATTGTGGTCTTGATTTGCATTTCTCTAATAATGAGTGATGTTGCGCATTTTCTCATGTGCTTGTTACCATCTTATTACATTAGGTTATTTCTTACTGTTGAATACAAAAATACTTCACACTTAAAAGGTGGGTTTTCCCTGCCCTCCTCGCTCCCGCACCATCTTTAGAAATTCCATGAGATGTTATAGTAACAAGCGCGTGTCTGTGGCTGCGCCACATGCTGGCAGAGTTGTTGCCAGGACAGCTACGCAGCGCCTCCCCCGGGCGCGGGTCTTTGCTGTGCTCCGCTTCAGTTTCATTTTTCACTAATGCTTAGTTAGGGAGAAAATCTGTTTTGCTCTGAGAATGATTTTGTTGATTACTAGTGGTCTTGGTTTTTTTCTGTGTTATATGTCTTTTGTGAATTTTGTTACGCATTTGTCTTTGATGCATGTTTTCTTAGGATTTACGTGAGGTTTCTGTATATTTAACACCAAGCTCACAGCACCCACTGCAGAAACACCAAGCTCACAGCACCCACTGCAGAAGCACCAAGCTCACAGCACCCACTGCAGAAACTTTCCGAGGTGTGTTTGCCCCTGTGTTTTGAATGTGTGACACATTTTTTAATTACAAACCTAAAGACCTTAATTTTTGTTCATCAAAACTGATCTAAGGATTTGGGGTCAGTTCTAATAAAGTAATTCTTATGAGTTTGGTAAAATAGTAAGTTGAGGATTGGGCAGATAACTGGTTCTGGGCTTTTTCTCTTTTGCCCTCCGTTTAGTTCCTGTGAGCTCATTTTACTTCTCCGAATGCTTATTCGCTGGTAACCTTTGTTAACCTTTGGTTAATGCTGCTGGTGGGATGGTCTTCCCTCACCCAGTGTATCGCAGTGTCCCCTCCTTGCTTATTATTTATCGGAGTCTTACATGTTACACGCTTTGGGGTTTTGCGGACTTAACATTCACAGTTTCAGCTGCTCTCGGGTGACCCCAGGCTCTGTCCCTCAGTAATCTGCAGCGTGGCGGAGGCCGCAGTGTTAGCTGCCGCCAAGCTTGCCACGGGAGCTGATGGTGTCAGCTCAGGGGGCGCCTGTTAGACAGGCCGGCGCCCATATCTCAACGCAGCTTTGTTTTTCTCTACCTTTCGTCGCGAACACAGTAACTCTCGAAGTGATAAAAGCTGTTTCTTTGTGACACATGGGCCTGAAAAGAAAACCAACAGCTATTGCTGGTGATGGAAGTGAAGAGGAAATTGAAGGGGCCTAAGAAAGTGATGGTTCTTAGCGAGAATATAGACGTTTTGGATAAATTAAAGTGGTTTTGCAGATTCAGGCAAGTTGGTGGTTGGGTAAGTTGGTGGTTGGTTAAGTTGGTGGTTGGGTAAGTTGGTGGCTGGGTAAGTTGGTGGCTGGGTAGGTTGGTGGCTGGGTAAGTTGGTGGCTGGGTAAGTTGGTGGCTGGGTAAGTTGGTGGTTGCTACGGTATTGATGTAGTAGTTTATGTTTTGAGTGCTATAATTTATTTTTACAACTGTATAAATGACTAGTAATGTCCTTTTTGAAGCACTGAGGATTTGAAGATATCATCTGTCCTTGACTGACTCATGGGAGAAGTTCAATCCTTCATTCGTCCTTGAAAACTTGAGGATTTGGGGACGTCCTGAGGGCCGTGCGGTGTGTAGTGCTTATAGCCCTGGGCTGTTTCAGTCCCGCGTCTCTGCTCTCGTGACACCGCAGCACTGTTAAATGGTTCTCACTCGTGACTGTGCTCACATCAGTCCACTGGCCTCTGATACTGGCCTTTCTCTCCTCCCCCCAAATCACGCTCTCTCTAACACACAGTGTTAACAGTGTGGTGTTACTAAGTTAGAAAGGCCTTGTTGCTAGTCTGAGGTTGTGTTAGTTACATAATAACTTGAGAGAGGCCTTTTAAAATACCTGTTTTTTCCTATTTGGAAACTGTGATTAATCAAAATAGTCCAGAATAATTGTACATATCTGTTATGAACTTCAGCAAGCTTTTTGACTATTTATATGAGCTGAGATTTATATTAGATACTGGATATGGACAAGAATAGATTGTTTCTGAGAAGGAAATGGCAGCCCACCCCAGTGCTCTTGCCTGGAGAACCCCAGGGACGGGAGCCTGGGGGGCCGCCGTCTACGGGGCCGCGCAGAGTCGGGCACGACTGAGCGACTCAGCAGCAGTAGTCGATTGTGTCTTAAGGAGCTCTCAGTCTAGGAGGAAAAAAGGTCCTGTGCACCAGTAGTCACAGAAAGTGTGAACATTTCCTCGCACAGCAAGCTCTGCGAGCGCGGAGTCGGGGCCTGCTGGAAGGGTGTGATGAGGAAGGCTTCCCACAGAGCCCTTGTTACCTGCTAGTGTGATAGGGACCAGGTCTGCTCCCAGCATGCCACTGGACACCTGGCCGCTGCCGGGGCATTGTAAGGCAGTTCCCTGGATCTTTTCCAGCCAGTTGAAAGGACTTGCTGTCGCTTGGTTTTCGCTGGTGTCTCAGGATTTTCATTTCAGTCTCCTGCCTTCTTCCAAATAATGTCTCTTTCTAATAATTTCTTACTTACTTATTAAGAGTTAATAATTAATATTAATAGTTGATACTAATAAATATTACAGTATCTAAGAATATCTGGAGTGATATTATGTAGTNTGGGTAAGTTGGTGGTTGCTACGGTATTGATGTAGTAGTTTATGTTTTGAGTGCTATAATTTATTTTTACAACTGTATAAATGACTAGTAATGTCCTTTTTGAAGCACTGAGGATTTGAAGATATCATCTGTCCTTGACTGACTCATGGGAGAAGTTCAATCCTTCATTCGTCCTTGAAAACTTGAGGATTTGGGGACGTCCTGAGGGCCGTGCGGTGTGTAGTGCTTATAGCCCTGGGCTGTTTCAGTCCCGCGTCTCTGCTCTCGTGACACCGCAGCACTGTTAAATGGTTCTCACTCGTGACTGTGCTCACATCAGTCCACTGGCCTCTGATACTGGCCTTTCTCTCCTCCCCCCAAATCACGCTCTCTCTAACACACAGTGTTAACAGTGTGGTGTTACTAAGTTAGAAAGGCCTTGTTGCTAGTCTGAGGTTGTGTTAGTTACATAATAACTTGAGAGAGGCCTTTTAAAATACCTGTTTTTTCCTATTTGGAAACTGTGATTAATCAAAATAGTCCAGAATAATTGTACATATCTGTTATGAACTTCAGCAAGCTTTTTGACTATTTATATGAGCTGAGATTTATATTAGATACTGGATATGGACAAGAATAGATTGTTTCTGAGAAGGAAATGGCAGCCCACCCCAGTGCTCTTGCCTGGAGAACCCCAGGGACGGGAGCCTGGGGGGCCGCCGTCTACGGGGCCGCGCAGAGTCGGGCACGACTGAGCGACTCAGCAGCAGTAGTCGATTGTGTCTTAAGGAGCTCTCAGTCTAGGAGGAAAAAAGGTCCTGTGCACCAGTAGTCACAGAAAGTGTGAACATTTCCTCGCACAGCAAGCTCTGCGAGCGCGGAGTCGGGGCCTGCTGGAAGGGTGTGATGAGGAAGGCTTCCCAGAGAGCCCTTGTTACCTGCTAGTGTGATAGGGACCAGGTCTGCTCCCAGCATGCCACTGGACACCTGGCCGCTGCCGGGGCATTGTAAGGCAGTTCCCTGGATCTTTTCCAGCCAGTTGAAAGGACTTGCTGTCGCTTGGTTTTCGCTGGTGTCTCAGGATTTTCATTTCAGTCTCCTGCCTTCTTCCAAATAATGTCTCTTTCTAATAATTTCTTACTTACTTATTAAGAGTTAATAATTAATATTAATAGTTGATACTAATAAATATTACAGTATCTAAGAATATCTGGAGTGATATTATGTAGTTGTGATCTTGACTTTCATATCTGGCTTCTAGATTCAGCGAGATTGCCTAAGAGTTTGGTGTAAACTGCTAGTTTCTGGCTTAAGGGTGAAATTGACACTTGATCTGTTTTGTGGAAGAATTCTGTGTGTATATTAGGAGTATTGGCTCATGCCCNACTTGAGGATTTGGGGACGTCCTGAGGGCCGTGCGGTGTGTAGTGCTTATAGCCCTGGGCTGTTTCAGTCCCGCGTCTCTGCTCTCGTGACACCGCAGCACTGTTAAATGGTTCTCACTCGTGACTGTGCTCACATCAGTCCACTGGCCTCTGATACTGGCCTTTCTCTCCTCCCCCCAAATCACGCTCTCTCTAACACACAGTGTTAACAGTGTGGTGTTACTAAGTTAGAAAGGCCTTGTTGCTAGTCTGAGGTTGTGTTAGTTACATAATAACTTGAGAGAGGCCTTTTAAAATACCTGTTTTTTCCTATTTGGAAACTGTGATTAATCAAAATAGTCCAGAATAATTGTACATATCTGTTATGAACTTCAGCAAGCTTTTTGACTATTTATATGAGCTGAGATTTATATTAGATACTGGATATGGACAAGAATAGATTGTTTCTGAGAAGGAAATGGCAGCCCACCCCAGTGCTCTTGCCTGGAGAACCCCAGGGACGGGAGCCTGGGGGGCCGCCGTCTACGGGGCCGCGCAGAGTCGGGCACGACTGAGCGACTCAGCAGCAGTAGTCGATTGTGTCTTAAGGAGCTCTCAGTCTAGGAGGAAAAAAGGTCCTGTGCACCAGTAGTCACAGAAAGTGTGAACATTTCCTCGCACAGCAAGCTCTGCGAGCGCGGAGTCGGGGCCTGCTGGAAGGGTGTGATGAGGAAGGCTTCCCAGAGAGCCCTTGTTACCTGCTAGTGTGATAGGGACCAGGTCTGCTCCCAGCATGCCACTGGACACCTGGCCGCTGCCGGGGCATTGTAAGGCAGTTCCCTGGATCTTTTCCAGCCAGTTGAAAGGACTTGCTGTCGCTTGGTTTTCGCTGGTGTCTCAGGATTTTCATTTCAGTCTCCTGCCTTCTTCCAAATAATGTCTCTTTCTAATAATTTCTTACTTACTTATTAAGAGTTAATAATTAATATTAATAGTTGATACTAATAAATATTACAGTATCTCAGAATATCTGGAGTGATATTATGTAGTTGTGATCTTGACTTTCATATCTGGCTTCTAGATTCAGAGAGATTGCCTAAGAGTTTGGTGTAAACTGCTAGTTTCTGGCTTAAGGGTGAAATTGACACTTGATCTGTTTTGTGGAAGAATTCTGTGTGTATATTAGGAGTATTGGCTCATGCCCTTTTATAGTTCATTTGAATAATGTGATCTTTCTTTTTTCGCCTGCTGGTGTCATAGCTTTGTATTTCTGAAAAAAACTACTTGGTCGTGGGGTTGTTACTCTTCGTGTATTGGCTGAAATTTCTTTTTCCTGTGTTTTGTCATTTTGTACATTCATTTATAAAAAAAGATTGGTAGCCTTTTGTGGTATCTTTAACTGGTTGGAGAATCTATTTCCTTTAAGGCAGCATAAGTAACAGTTCTTTACCTGAGCCTAGGGCTGATTTATGAAAGTGCAAATGAATCTGTTTGTTATCACTGTACTTTGTGCTTATGGAACAGAGAAGACAAAAGTCTGAATGCAAATTATAACCCAGTTTTTTCAAGTTGCATCAAACTATACTTGAGAAAGGGATTGTATTTTGTGATCCATTCCTTACCTTTTTTCCCTCTCTTTTAAAAAGGAGTACTTAATTTTTTTAAGTGTTTAAAAATATCGATTCTACATGAGAACTTTTCATCTCTGTGAAAAAGAGACATAGTACTTTTTTTGGTATTCTTTATTGTACATACCAGATATGGAATTTTTTTAAATATTATTGCTGATTTTGTATGGTGAAAGAAGTTTCCCTTGGCGTATATTTTAAATATGACTACCACTTATGAGAATTCACAGAACTATTAATAGAATTTAGCTGAAAATAGACATTTCTATTACGACGGTTGCAAAATGGAGAAGATTATAGTTGATACTAAAGCCATCACAGCAGTCAGTTGACCTAATAAAAATAGCATGAAAAATGTATGCTAGGTTTCATACAAGCGATGTAAGTCAAAGTAAACTTGACTTATCCAGCATAGTGATATCAACTAGTAAATCTCTTTAAGATTGACATCACTAGATAAACTGCTGTAATTTACAGGAATGAATAATAATTCTCTTACATGGGAGGACAGAGTCTTTGGAAACTTTACAACTTAAATCTGCCAGTTTCAGAGAAGGGCTGGAGCACGCCTTGAGCTAAAGGAAGGAGGAGCCAGAGCAGCAGGGCGTGGCTGCCGCGGCCAGGAAGGAGGGGCCGGGGCCACTGCGAGGGAGCGGTGGGGTGTCGCCCGCTCCTGAAAGGTTGGGGTTAGCCGCACCCCAGAGCACAGTTCGGTTGTTTATAACTTGCCTCTTATAAATCAGTTTCTTATTTTTCATAAATATGCATGTGGTCTTTCCTGATGCTTATTTCTAGAGCCAGGAGAATCTTGTTTCTAAGAGACATTTTACTTCCTATTCTCAGAAAACAAGTGAGAAAATAAGTGAGACAGTAATTATTTGTGAGATATGTCAGCCATATTTTTAAGAGCAGAAATATCATTGTAAAATGTTACTTTCTTATTAAAATCTGAGAAAGAACAGATGAAAAAGTACAAATCAAAAAATCCATAAAGCAAAGGATGAAAGCTAGGAGTTGATACTGAATCTCTATTAATAAATTAAGTTTAGGTTGAGGTAATAACAATTACAGAAATTAAAGTCTCATAATGCTTTGATGGAATAATATAAGAAATATACTGGTTTAGTGATGATGAGCTGGCACTGAACTCCCAGGGCGTGCCAGTAGCCCCGGGGGAGCGGAGGAGTCTGGGTGCTGCAGGCAGTGTAGACGGGAGTTACAGGCCTGCTCAGCCACCACCCCCACTGTTCAACAGTATCAACATGTGTGTTTCTTAAAGCATTTTACAATTTAAACCTTTTAAATTCACAGTTTGTAAAAACAGCTTATGAGCTGTATTAAAGTTATTTGATACTATATTTTTTAAGAATTTAAGAGGTACTTTGAATCTGTGATTTTATTACAAAGGTTTATATGCAAGCATCTATGAATCTAGCTTTGAAGCATAGATCTTGCAGGTATTTAAAGCCACTATTAGCTGTGAGTATGCAGTAAATAAGGTTTCCAGGTGTTTTCTGTAAGTTTAAAATATTAGGAGAAAAATGATAAACTTACTGCAGACATTTTCTTCTTTCAGCTGCTTTTCTAACTCAAACAGTGTGTCTTGATGACACGACGGTAAAGTTTGAAATATGGGACACGGCTGGCCAAGAACGGTACCACAGCCTGGCGCCCATGTACTACAGAGGGGCCCAGGCCGCCATAGTCGTGTACGACATCACGAACGAGGTGAGTAGAGATGTGTTCCACACTGGAACTTGCTTGCGTATCCGTTTCTAGTATTCAGAGTTTCGGTTACAGAAGAGATTTTTTAAAATCTTTGTTAGCCAAGTATGGCATTTCTGCCAAAGCAGAAATAGAAATAGCTTTTGTGAAATAGAAAAGCTGATTTTTAACGACATGAAAGTCTCACATAATACAACAGTCCTAAGAGTAAGAATGTCTTTCCAGGAGTCACATTGGACAGTCTTTAAAGCCTCATCCCACAAAGACTCTCCTTATTCTTTGAGCCTGTGCCAAACAGCTGTTTCTTTGTTCCCAGGAATCCTTTGCCAGAGCCAAAAACTGGGTTAAAGAGCTCCAGAGGCAAGCCAGCCCTCACATTGTAATAGCTTTATCAGGAAACAAGGCCGATCTGGCAAATAAAAGAGCTGTCGACTTCCAGGTATGCTGAATTTAACTTGTGGGTGCATATTTTTCTTCTGTGTCCACACTTGAATTTTAAAACTATACAAATGATAAAAAATTTTTAGACCAATGGTATGTGGTATGCTTTGTAATTAGACATGTGGTATACTATGTAATTAAATCTCATCATAATAAGGTCTCAGACTCTCAGACTGACTTAAAGAATGAACTGAATGGTTACAGGGCAGTGGGGGGAGGACCAGTGAGTGTGGGGTGGACAGGTGCGCACTGCTGTGTCTAAAAGTGGAAAAGCAACAGGGCCTCCTGTGTGGCAGACACTGCTCAGCGTGACAGCGTAAATGGGAAAGAATCTGAAAAAGAAGAGACACGTGTGTACATGGAGCAGAGTCACTTTGCTGTCTGCCTGAAACTAACACAGCATTTGTAAACAACTATATTCCAGTATAAACTTTTTTAAAGAAAAAAAATTTATATATATCCATCTGAGAATCTCACACATGTATAAAGAATCTCACAGTAAAGAATTTTAAACTATATTTAATATACAAGCTGATTCAAAGATTTTTGTTGACCTAAACAGTTACAAAAGAAGTAATTTGTTCACAAACAGTGTGGAAGTATATAAAGGAAAAAGTGAGTGCCTCCTACCCTCGTCCCTCCAGCCCTCTCGCACACTTCAGCGTCCTTCCTGACTTCGCAGATGTCCCCGTTCACGTCGGCGCACACGCGCGCCCACAGGGCCACACGCACCTATGTCGGCGTTCTTAAAGGGGTCTTCAAAAATAAAAGTTTTTTAAAAATCCAGTTTGCATGTTTTCTAATATAGCTAATTAAGAATGTTGCCTGCTGCAAACGTCATTTAAAATAAAGCAGCTGTCCGTCTAGTTGGACGTTTTTAGAATCTCCCGCCCTCTCCCTCTGCAGCTTCTCCCCCGGAGGAGTTTGCTCGTGGGCGCTGAGCGTGTGGTCAGCGACGGGTGACCTCCTCTCTGGTGTGGAGTGAGTCGCGTGGGAGCAGCAGCACCGGGTCGTGCAGCGTTAGGTAGTGAGCTGAGCGTGCGCACGTGTGGTCTCCTTTAATTCTGTGACAGCCCTGGGAGGGGCGGTGTCAGCTGCTAGTCTCCTGAGATGCTCCCTCCTCAGCACAGAGGCGCAGGCGCAGCAGCCGCGTGCGAGCCAGAAGCGGCCCTGTCGCGTAGCATCTGGAGGAGCTTCGTTTTGTTTTCTTGATCAAATTGGAAAGATAACTGATGGTTCTTCACAACAGCTGTGAGGCTCCAGAACAATAATACAACTAGACTGCCAAGCATGACACGGTGAAGCAGCAGTAAAACCTCAGAGATGACTCGACACTCAGCGGGGCTGCGGGAGCCATCCAGGGTTAGCGGGACACAGGGCAGCGTCCACTGGTGCAAGTCAGTGTCCAGTGTCTGGTTCCCCTTTGTCGCCATTGCATATAATGAGCATCAGTAAAATTAAACGCCATAGAGATCAAAGAGAGTTTTATGGTATTTAGAACAGAATGGCCTCCCCCTTCTCCCAGAGAAGAAAATGGCAGCCCACTCCAGTGTTCTTGCCTGGAAAGTTCCATGGATGGAGGAGCCTGGCAGGCTACAGTCCAGGGGGCCACAAAGAGTCAGAGGCCGCTTAGTGATGACACCACCACCTCCCTCAGACTCATCATCTGAGAGCAGGTTTCATGGGAGACCAGATGAAGCAGGCTAGGATGGTGCGAGAAGTTAAGGCAAGAAAAGGAAATTATAACTGCAGTACCCTGACCTTTGTTACAGCTATAAGTAGTTGCTTATTATACAGTTGTCCGTTATAGGTGATATAGTTGGAACAGTACTTAGGAAGCCTCTTTTTTTAAAATAACAAAAATAAGGGAGGTATAGTAATAGTGTGTGTAAAAGTGTCTCATTTATCTCATTTTTTGTTATGCAAACAGGAGGCACAGTCCTATGCGGATGATAACAGTTTATTATTTATGGAGACGTCAGCTAAAACGTCAATGAATGTAAATGAAATATTCATGGCAATAGGTAAGATTAGCTTTTTTGCACACAGTAAATACAGGTAAAACAAGTTATACTGGGGGCATATTTGGTTTGACAGTCTTCTTTTTGTTAAAAAAAAAAAGGTCTTGGTTTTTTCTTTTTCACTGATCACACCCATGAAGCATCGCTTTGTTAGGCATATTGTTAAATTTGAAAAATTATCACCCANCTCTGGTGTGGAGTGAGTCGCGTGGGAGCAGCAGCACCGGGTCGTGCAGCGTTAGGTAGTGAGCTGAGCGTGCGCACGTGTGGTCTCCTTTAATTCTGTGACAGCCCTGGGAGGGGCGGTGTCAGCTGCTAGTCTCCTGAGATGCTCCCTCCTCAGCACAGAGGCGCAGGCGCAGCAGCCGCGTGCGAGCCAGAAGCGGCCCTGTCGCGTAGCATCTGGAGGAGCTTCGTTTTGTTTTCTTGATCAAATTGGAAAGATAACTGATGGTTCTTCACAACAGCTGTGAGGCTCCAGAACAATAATACAACTAGACTGCCAAGCATGACACGGTGAAGCAGCAGTAAAACCTCAGAGATGACTCGACACTCAGCGGGGCTGCGGGAGCCATCCAGGCTTAGCGGGACACAGGGCAGCGTCCACTGGTGCAAGTCAGTGTCCAGTGTCTGGTTCCCCTTTGTCGCCATTGCATATAATGAGCATCAGTAAAATTAAACGCCATAGAGATCAAAGAGAGTTTTATGGTATTTAGAACAGAATGGCCTCCCCCTTCTCCCAGAGAAGAAAATGGCAGCCCACTCCAGTGTTCTTGCCTGGAAAGTTCCATGGATGGAGGAGCCTGGCAGGCTACAGTCCAGGGGGCCACAAAGAGTCAGAGGCCGCTTAGTGATGACACCACCACCTCCCTCAGACTCATCATCTGAGAGCAGGTTTCATGGGAGACCAGATGAAGCAGGCTAGGATGGTGCGAGAAGTTAAGGCAAGAAAAGGAAATTATAACTGCAGTACCCTGACCTTTGTTACAGCTATAAGTAGTTGCTTATTATACAGTTGTCCGTTATAGGTGATATAGTTGGAACAGTACTTAGGAAGCCTCTTTTTTTAAAATAACAAAAATAAGGGAGGTATAGTAATAGTGTGTGTAAAAGTGTCTCATTTATCTCATTTTTTGTTATGCAAACAGGAGGCACAGTCCTATGCGGATGATAACAGTTTATTATTTATGGAGACGTCAGCTAAAACGTCAATGAATGTAAATGAAATATTCATGGCAATAGGTAAGATTAGCTTTTTTGCACACAGTAAATACAGGTAAAACAAGTTATACTGGGGGCATATTTGGTTTGACAGTCTTCTTTTTGTTAAAAAAAAAAAGGTCTTGGTTTTTTCTTTTTCACTGATCACACCCATGAAGCATCGCTTTGTTAGGCATATTGTTAAATTTGAAAAATTATCACCCATTAGGTTGCAGTGCTTTTGGTTTAGTCGAGTTTCTTCTAGGTGAGTTGAAAGCCTGAACTTTGAGCTAATAGTCCAAGCAGGTAGCTTTTCTGAAGATGTCACTGAAAATTTTGGATGAATACATTTTTGTATTAGGTTGTATTATAGTTTTTATATAAAAGAGGGATAAGCTCAGTAACGTGACTTTCCTGGTGGCTCAGATGGTAAAGCGTCTACCTACAACGCGGGAGACTTGGGTTCGATCCCTGGGTTGGGAAGATCTCCTGGAGAAGGAAATGGCAACCCACTCCAGTATTCTTGCCTGGAAAATCCCACGGACAGAGGAACCTGGTAGGCTATAGTCGATGGGGTCACAAAGATTCGGACAGAGCACTGTTTTTATTTTTCAAGTTCCCATTGATGACTGACAGGTATAACACTGATAAGTTCATTGTATATGCAGATTGACAAATGGTTTTAATGCAGATACCTTAATAGAGAGCATTTCGCAGCTTTGAGGCACAGAGGACAGGAAGGAAGGTGAAGCAGCGCCCACGGTCTCTCTCGCCTCGGCGGNCTCTGGTGTGGAGTGAGTCGCGTGGGAGCAGCAGCACCGGGTCGTGCAGCGTTAGGTAGTGAGCTGAGCGTGCGCACGTGTGGTCTCCTTTAATTCTGTGACAGCCCTGGGAGGGGCGGTGTCAGCTGCTAGTCTCCTGAGATGCTCCCTCCTCAGCACAGAGGCGCAGGCGCAGCAGCCGCGTGCGAGCCAGAAGCGGCCCTGTCGCGTAGCATCTGGAGGAGCTTCGTTTTGTTTTCTTGATCAAATTGGAAAGATAACTGATGGTTCTTCACAACAGCTGTGAGGCTCCAGAACAATAATACAACTAGACTGCCAAGCATGACACGGTGAAGCAGCAGTAAAACCTCAGAGATGACTCGACACTCAGCGGGGCTGCGGGAGCCATCCAGGGTTAGCGGGACACAGGGCAGCGTCCACTGGTGCAAGTCAGTGTCCAGTGTCTGGTTCCCCTTTGTCGCCATTGCATATAATGAGCATCAGTAAAATTAAACGCCATAGAGATCAAAGAGAGTTTTATGGTATTTAGAACAGAATGGCCTCCCCCTTCTCCCAGAGAAGAAAATGGCAGCCCACTCCAGTGTTCTTGCCTGGAAAGTTCCATGGATGGAGGAGCCTGGCAGGCTACAGTCCAGGGGGCCACAAAGAGTCAGAGGCCGCTTAGTGATGACACCACCACCTCCCTCAGACTCATCATCTGAGAGCAGGTTTCATGGGAGACCAGATGAAGCAGGCTAGGATGGTGCGAGAAGTTAAGGCAAGAAAAGGAAATTATAACTGCAGTACCCTGACCTTTGTTACAGCTATAAGTAGTTGCTTATTATACAGTTGTCCGTTATAGGTGATATAGTTGGAACAGTACTTAGGAAGCCTCTTTTTTTAAAATAACAAAAATAAGGGAGGTATAGTAATAGTGTGTGTAAAAGTGTCTCATTTATCTCATTTTTTGTTATGCAAACAGGAGGCACAGTCCTATGCGGATGATAACAGTTTATTATTTATGGAGACGTCAGCTAAAACGTCAATGAATGTAAATGAAATATTCATGGCAATAGGTAAGATTAGCTTTTTTGCACACAGTAAATACAGGTAAAACAAGTTATACTGGGGGCATATTTGGTTTGACAGTCTTCTTTTTGTTAAAAAAAAAAAGGTCTTGGTTTTTTCTTTTTCACTGATCACACCCATGAAGCATCGCTTTGTTAGGCATATTGTTAAATTTGAAAAATTATCACCCATCAGGTTGCAGTGCTTTTGGTTTAGTCGAGTTTCTTCTAGGTGAGTTGAAAGCCTGAACTTTGAGCTAATAGTCCAAGCAGGTAGCTTTTCTGAAGATGTCACTGAAAATTTTGGATGAATACATTTTTGTATTAGGTTGTATTATAGTTTTTATATAAAAGAGGGATAAGCTCAGTAACGTGACTTTCCTGGTGGCTCAGATGGTAAAGCGTCTACCTACAACGCGGGAGACTTGGGTTCGATCCCTGGGTTGGGAAGATCTCCTGGAGAAGGAAATGGCAACCCACTCCAGTATTCTTGCCTGGAAAATCCCACGGACAGAGGAACCTGGTAGGCTATAGTCGATGGGGTCACAAAGATTCGGACAGAGCACTGTTTTTATTTTTCAAGTTCCCGTTGATGACTGACAGGTATAACACTGATAAGTTCATTGTATATGCAGATTGACAAATGGTTTTAATGCAGATACCTTAATAGAGAGCATTTCGCAGCTTTGAGGCACAGAGGACAGGAAGGAAGGTGAAGCAGCGCCCACGGTCTCTGTCGCCTCGGCGGCGTTTGACCCTGCAGGATGCCCTCACCTCTCCTCTGAGAACTGTCAGTAATAATGAGTGCTCTTGGGCAGTTGTTGACTATAGATAGTAAAGTTTTGTGGGAATAAGGAAGCCTCCCTCTTCTGTAACAACAATTAAAATATCTTTATTGGCCCTTGCCCTCTCCTGGTGTGGGGCTTCCCTGGTAGCTCACCTGGGAAAGAATCTGCCTGCATGCAGGAGACCCAGGTTCGATTCCTGGGTCAGGAAGATCCTCTGGAGAAGGGAATGACAGCCCACTCCAGTCTTGCCTGGAGAATCCCATGGACAGAGGAGCCTGGTGGGCTGCAGTCGTGGGGTCACAGAGAGTTGGGCACGCCTGGGTGACTGCCACCCCGCCTGCTGGTGGTCTGAAGGGGCAGGCTCTCTGGGAAGGGCACCCACAGGCCGCTGCCCTGCGCTGCCCACGTGCCGAGCACGCATGCCATCCTGCGGCAGCCCTGCACACAGCAGTGATTATCACCTGGGGTGTGTACATCCTGGATCCCTAATAAATTTTCTCTGATATTGAAGTCATAAATTAACCAGTTAACAGTTGATTGAGAGGCTAAAGAAAACCCAGTAAGAGCAGCTAGCGAGGTCGTACTCTCCCTAGATGAGGGCGTTTAATGGTGGCTTCATTTAGTGAAACCTTGCCTTGTTTGCTATGTAAAATGTTTTCCTGAGAGACTCAGGCTTGCAGGTTATTGGGGAAATACTAGCATAGTTAAGAGGGATTATGTGACAGTGTATACTTTTTTCTTTTTTAATAAATGGAATAAATCACACCCAAAACCACATCTGAAAAGTTAATAACAGGAAATTAAGAGATGATGCACCCGTCCAATCAGGCTGAACTTTAAACCTTTCTTTCTGACACTATTAAAACTCCACCAGATGGGCTTTATTTAATTTGTACCTTTTATTCAGGCTTGCTAATAAGGTTATTTTTTTTTTTTCAGTCAGAAAGTAGTCTGTGTATTAGAGCTTTTGTTTACATTTCTGAAATTAGAATTTTTTCCCCTTGAAAGAAACTCCAAGTGTAAATTAAATTGTGACTTCTCCATTAGTACCTTAAATAAATCACAACAATGAACTCATATTTGCGCTTTTGATGACTTCCCAAGTAGAGTAAACTTGTTCAGTGGGAGAGTCTACAATAAATTTATCATCTGCTTTTAATTTGATAAGGTCTTCAGTGGCTTTTTCCATTACACATCTTTCTTAACTTGATTCATGATTTTTAGCTTTGTACAATCCTCATCAATTCAGGGTCAGATTGGTAAGCTGCAGCACTCAGTAAGATAGGAGACTACTTCTTTTGAGACTCCCTAAAGATAGTTTTAGATTATCTTAACACAATAAAAATTAACCAGTATAAGTTAAAGGTTCCTCATTCCAGCTTCTGTCTTTCAGCCCCTTATTCACTTAGAGCTAATTACAGAAGGCCCTTGCCGAAGTATGCTAAAGGGAGAAAGGGTCAATCTGTCTGAACAGCATGTTGTTCTGTCACGTTAGCCTACTCCCTGTCCTCACGGGGCTCTTTGTAAATGCATTTGACTGGGAATGCAGCCTTCTGTCGCCGCTCACCCTGCCCCTCTGGGAGCCGTTGCTGGGGACGTGGCCCACGGCGAGGCTGCCCCCCAGCCGTGGTGCTCCTGCCTCCCAGATCCAGCGTCCAGCCCAGCAGCTGGGATTCTAAAGATGATGAGTGCTGATGAGGAATGTTACAACAGAGGGTGGGAGGTCCAGGACACACCTAGGCATTTACCTTTCCAAGAGGAGCCCGTTTGGCTTTGTGTAACCCAAGCCATGGCTCGGGCCGAGCTGGATTCTTACCAGAGGAGGGTCCTCCCTGAGGCGACAGGAATGGTCGGTGCTCTTAGAGATGCTTCATAAATCCCGGCATGCAAGGGTCCGTGAGACCCCAGCAGGCTGCACCTGGCAGGTGGTTTCTCATCAGTGGGACCCACACGGCAGAGAATTAGCAAAGCTGACACTGTAACTGCAGTTGTGGGATTTGTCCAGATGTGGCCAGCCATGCTTACCTGGCTCAACATTGGAAAATGGTTTTTTGAGATAGCACCTTCAGGATCAAGACCATTTATATCAGGCAGCGCTGTTGAATCAGATTAGGATTCTTTATCAGCCCCAAGAGAGGATACAGAAGGTGGAGTGTATAAGCGAGGAAGAAAACAGGAGATTCCGTCTGTTAGGATTTAGGGTGCTCATTTGCTCAGCAGAGGACACGTTCTCCTGAGGGGATAGTGTCCTCTGTCCTGACTTGCTCTGGAAAGTGTGTGGCTGTCTGGAGAGTGCTGACGGGCAGAGCCGAGCGTGTTTGTTTTGGATTTTGGCTGCGTCAGGCGGCTTGTGGGATCTTAGTTCTGCATCCAGGAATCGAATCCGTGCCCCTGAGTTGGGAGCTCAGAGTCTTAACCGCTGGACCCCCAAGAGAAGTCCTGGAGCCGAGCTTCTTGGTTATAAGCATGGTGGCTGCTGCTATCTTTATAGCTTCAGATTTCCTTTAAATAACAGGAGTACTAGTGATCGTTAGGAGAAGGGAATGGCAGCCCACTCCAGTGTTCTTGCCTGGAGAAGGGGAAGCCCGGTGGACTGCCATCTATGGGCTCACACAGAGTCGGACACGACTGAAGCGACTTAGCAGCAGCAGCAATTATGAAATAAAGTATAACCTTTTCTGGTATTGTGAACTGAATCTATATGAACAGTTAAATGTAGCTATTCTGATTGTGTTTGTTTTGATAATTTATCCCTCAGCTAAAAAGTTGCCAAAGAACGAACCGCAGAATCCAGGAGCAAATTCCACCCGAGGAAGAGGCGTAGACCTCACGGAGCCCACACAGCCCACCAGGAGTCAATGCTGTAGCAACTAGCCCTCCAGTGCAAGCTCCCGGAATGTTCTTCTGCTTCCTAATTGTTCATAACAGTGGGATTGGAGCATTTAACCAGCCCAGTGTGACTTCCAAAAAGAAGAGGCTTACCAATAGTCAAGTTTCTAATACAGAGTTTTCAGCGTTTTGACCCTAATCTTTAGTGGCGTGCGTGCGGCCCTCTGACCATGTCTCGGCAGTGGGGGCGGGGAGCCGTGTGCACGGCTGTCTCCTTGGAAGGTTAGCGGGGTTCACTGCTCTTCTCCAGGGATGTAGACAAATGGTTCTGAACCCACAGTGAACCAGCCAGTTCTGTGAAAAAGATTTGGAACTTACTTATTTGGGCTTTTCAGAAAAAACTTCTTGCTTTGGAAGGAGGTTCTAAAGATATTTCTGCTTGGCTGCCACATCCAGGCAGCCTGTCTCTTAGCGCCCTTATTTAAAGTATACATTCCACATTTTACAGATTCGCCACAAGGAAACAGTCCCACACCTTCAGTGGGAAGAGATGAACATGAGTGGCATCTAAATTATAGCTGCTCCTGTTGTTTTTAAAATAGGGTAAAATGTATCTTAAAGGATAGTGTTCCCTTCAAACATGTGAGTTCAACAAAAATGAACCAACCAGGTGTTTGTGATTGATGTGTGATCACTGCTGGCCGTTAGCAGGCGTTGTTGGGGTGTAGGGGGGGGCCTCTGTGCCCTTTGGACATCGGTGTAGTCGGTGCACTAACAATCGTGTGCATCCAGGCTCGATCACTAAAGCCGCTCCTCAGCCGCGCTGTAAATAGGGCCCTGCACTCTNTCTTAAAGGATAGTGTTCCCTTCAAACATGTGAGTTCAACAAAAATGAACCAACCAGGTGTTTGTGATTGATGTGTGATCGCTGCTGGCCGTTAGCAGGCGTTGTCGGGGTGTAGGGGGGGGCCTCTGTGCCCTTTGGACATCGGTGTAGTCGGCGCTCTAACAATCGTGTGCATCCAGGCTCGATCACTAAAGCCGCTGCTCAGCCGCGCTGTAAATAGGGCCCTGCACTCTAGTCCCCGTGTGTGCCGATGACTTCTCGGTGATATTTAAGAGTTGCTTAAAAGCATACAAAATGTACAGTTACTAAAACAGCTAACTTTTTCCCTTTCTCCCCCTTTGAAAGGAAGGGGCTTCAGTTGTTCCTACCTGGCTAGAACCATAATAAAAATGTACCGGTAATTTGTAACATAAGTACTGGATATGTTAGTAACAGCCTTGCAGCCTTGTTTTCCAAAGTTCATTTTATTTTGATCAGTATATTGCACTAACTGTTTTAGGCATTTTCATTATATGAAATCTACCATGTGTCAGAGATGATTTCCTCTATTTAAGTGTTGAACTGCGAGCAGACTTGTACATCCACAGTGATTCAGAATTAGTGAGGAGGACAGCTCACCAGAGCTTAGTTTCATGCTGAGGTGCTCAGGTTGGAATAAAGTGGTATTAAAAAGCAAGTGCTGGTTCTTCTCTTTTTTCACATGAACATATATAAATGGCATTGTGTTGCCTGAAATCTGCTTCTGTATTCTCTTTACTGCATTCTTAAAAACTGATGCATTGTTCTGGTACCTGGTTCATTGAAGAGCTGTCTCCACGTCTCTCTCCTCTGGACGGCCGGCGCCTCTATGTCAGCAGCTGACGCTCGGCTCCCTTGAGAAGTATCACCATGACTGTGATGTTGTTTCTGGAGCCAGCCGCCAGAGCGGCGTGGACGAGCTCGTGGCTGACGTACGCGGCCGCGCCGTCGTAGAAGCTCTGCCTGCCTGGCCCTCCCTGTCTTTCTGTTGAGTCTTCGGGCTGCCTGGCCACGCTGGTCAGTCCGCTGGCTCCTTCCTCACGGCAGGGATCACGGGTAGTCTTTTTTGGTGGAGACAGTCCTGAACTCTCGGGGCCAGAAGCTGGCAGGTTTTCCTCTGAATTCCCAGTTGGCGCCCGTTCTCCAGATGTGCGCTGGAACACTGTCTGGATGTTAGTCTCCGATTTCAATGTGGTTTGTTCATTGATGGGGCAAACCAGAGACCCTCTGGGTGGTGACGGTCGGTTCCCCGCGGCAGGACCCCGTGTTTCTCTGTGTGCTTGGAAAGCCGACATGGCAAGCGCGGTGACCTCCTTCGTGTCCAGAACTCCCCAGAGCCCGTCGGTGCCCAGGATGAGGAGCTGGCACAAGTCATCTATGGGCACAGAAATCGTCTGAGGCGCTGGGATGATGAATCTTTTCAGCTTGAGACTCCCATGGAAGCCAAGTCCTCGCGTGGTGGTCGTTTGCCCCTGGAGGAGGCCGTGCGGCAGGTTGGCGCTGATGACTGCCCCTTGCCGAAGCACCCGCCTTCTCTCCTCCACATTCCGGGTGGCGTGCTCTTTGGTTAGGCAGAAGCCTTTCCCGTTTCTGCATAAGACCGCTTGCACGTTACCTAAAAGATATTTAAAAATTGGTCCTAGAGATTTATAACCAGTTGTATCAAACATGCTGTTAACTTCATTAATATGTTCCAGAGCATAGACAGAAAGCAGACCATTTTTTAAAAACTTTAATATATGTAATACATCATTATTAAAAGATTTATAGTAATTCAGATTTCAAACTGGAAGGCTCATTTATTCCTCTTAGCAAACGTAGTGTTTAAAATATGTTTAGTATTGAAACAACGAACTACAGATAATGAAAAATAATCTTTTTATGAAACAGCTTCTGAGTATTATATATAGAATCAAGAATTAAACTTTTTTCTAATCTATATATATATTCCATAGAGCAGACTTTTTTAATGTTTTGATAAATGCCTTTTCAATTAAAAAGCTGATTTTTTTCTAAGAGTGGAGCTTGATAATTTTTTAACTGGTTAAAACCTGAATATATTATAGGTATGGATGATTAAAAGATTATAATGCCACTGTTACCCATCTTCCTGGGTTGGTTGTGTGATACAATTCAGTCAGCCAGCCCTGGGAAGAGAATGCAGCGTTAGTGTGTGCAGTGGATAATATTTAGCCAACATTAAACCCTTTGATTGAAAACTGAGGTCTTAGAGTTTGTTCATGGTTCAGACAAACCTGTGATGTGTGTTTTATTGAAATCCTAAGAAAATTTAAATGTCATTCTTTGAGACAGTTTGAAAGATGGTTTTATTACCAAACTTTTCTTTGGTATACAAAAAAAAAAACATTTTTTTTTCATTTGTTAGGAAAATCCCAAAGTTTGTAGGAGCATAATTGTATAATACCTATGAGAATTAATATTCCTGGAATCATAGGCAAAATTTGCATTACAATATTCTGATTTCAAGCATGGTACTGTACCTGGAGTCAGAGTTTTTTTGTCGCAGCCCCTAGTTTCGAATCCCCTCATACTTTAGGTGAAGGGACTTAGGTGTCAGAGGGTAAGTTTCACACCCCTAATCTGGACAGAGCCTGAGTTGGTAAAGCATTAGCTCGGGCATAGACATAATGGAAACTGCTAATATCTACTAGGCATTAGATAATAGTATCTATTAGTAATAATAGCTACTGAATGGGACCAAAAGATGATTACATGGACAGTTTTGGAACCTTGATAACTATGTAAATGATAGTCTTCAAAACTGCATGACCTCTTTTATTGTGGCTTGGTTATTAATGATTTCTATTAACTTTTCTGCTGGTCATTCTGTTTACACTCTGCAGAAGGTAAATCAGTAAAATAATTCTTGGCTTTTGCTAGTTGTAAATTATGATTGTGCCAGCAGAGTAACTTAACCTGAACTGTTCTGTTAGCGGGACACGTGGCTCAGTTCCTCTTTTAAGTTAGGAAATTTGTGTGTGCCGACACACGTGGACAGTGCGACCGGAGCTCTGAAGACGGGGGCTCAGTAGTGAAGTCCACCGACTTCCTGAATGTGTTTGCATGTGGCACGCCAGAGCTCGCTCAGCAGAAGGCACTGTCTCCTCTGTGGTTTGAAAAGATCTTAATGCAATCGTCCAGTTACAGTGGAAGGGAGTACATCGGTGTGCCTGTGCAGAGGGCTTGGTGAAGAGATGTGCTACCGTTGGCCTTTTTCGTGTGTGTGTGATTGTTGGGCTACACAGTAGGAAACGCCATTTCGGTTGATTTTATTATTGTGAACATCCCTGAGCGCAGCACAAATTTT
>SJYW01002690.1:288074-304656 GCA_006410735.1 Raphicerus campestris
AAACTATTTCTTGATTTGATTTGAACTAGCACTTATTCTTGATTTTGATAGTTTCTCAGTCATTCCCATCAGAAGTTAAGATCATCATAGTTCCTAAAAATGTTTTCAGGTCCTTAAAGAAAATAAAACGTTTAATAAAAGAGAATTGACCACATAGCTGAGATTAAAAAAAAAAGGAGAGACTAGAACTTTTGGCATTCACAAGTCTCCCAAGAGAAATACTGCAAACGACTTGTTGAGATAAGAATGTTGGGCAGTGGGCTAGGTGTATTTCTCTTCTTTACATTGACTTGGATGGAGCTCCGATTTCCCTTCAGCTCTCCTACAAATAGTAGCTCATTTAATTCTTAATGAGGAGAGAACAGTTATTCTTTCCCACTGGGAATGACTACCTATCACAGGATTTGATGATGACTCAGTAATGGTAAATATGTAACTGCAAAGAATCTATTGTTTATTTAATTAAAGTAATTGCCGTTGTCATCAGTAAGCTTTTTCAAGATCTGGAGATCATCCGCCAGCTCTTGTCTGTTTGTAGATAAGGAATGAATGAGTCCCAGAGAAGGTCTGTCTGGTTGCTGTGCTAGCACCAGTTAGTGACAGAACTGTCTTGATTGTGATGTTTAATTACTCAACATATTAAAATATTCACAATGAAAGCATTTTCTAACAGTTAACATTAAGGATGCAGTTTAAGTTTTCTTGACTTTTTTTTGCTTAAAATTAAGAGATAAGCTGAAGTTTTTATTTTAAATTTGTTTAATAAAGCTTTATTAGTGTATATACAACAATTTGAAAGGAAGTATTTGCAACATGTATTGCATTAAATTGAGAGGATTATCTTGTACAACTTGCTACAAATCTTACTCCAAGGTATGCAGAAAACATGATATCTTTCAATCTTAAATAATTTTCTTCTTTATTGAAAATAAAGTTCAGTATTTGGCATGTATAGGAACATGAATGTAGTGAAGAACTGTCGGCAAATTATGCTTTATCTTTTTATTTCATCTAAAAAGTAAATATTCTACTTTCTTTCCTAGGATTGGAGTTTGGGGCTGAAGAAGTGAAAATGAGATGACTGTAGTTCTAGAAGGAGAGAGACCCTTAAATTACAGCTGAGCATGATAAAGTCTGTTTTGGAATAACCTGTATTTTTTTTTTGTAGCAAGGAAGGTTTTATGGAGGAAATGAATGTTGAGGAATGAGAAAGAATTGGTTTGAATAGGCAAGATGATTTGTAAATGTCAAATGTAAATTTATTAGTTTTGACTAATAGCTTTTTTGAATATAGATCTGTAGGGATATTGTTTATATTGTCAGGAAGTATTCTTACGGTTATGGAAGAGTAGCAGAATTTAGGGATGTCTTCTATTGAACCTTTTGTTTGTTACTTGTCAGTATTATAATAAAACATTTATGCCTGCTTTGGCTAGAGATAAAGTTGCTAACATCTTTAAAAATACTTCATTTTTCATCAGCATTTTAATGACTGTATGGTATTGCTTGATATGAAATACTGCATAATTTATTCAACCCACTGTAACTGGAAAATGATCTTTTAAGATAAACAACTATTAATTTCAACTCTAATCTGTTAAGATGTTTTATGAATTATGTTTAATTAGAGTGTCCTCTGTTCTTGTGAAAAAGTTTTTATCCTTGCCCTCTATTTGTTGTTGATCTTCCACTTTGCCTTATCAGTTTATATCTTGGGGAAATATCTGAAGTTTTTTTCTAAGTTGAATCAAATTCTGAAAAATGGCTTTATATCATCACCTTCAGTAGAAAGTCTGGAGCTGCTGTTGTTGAATATAGTTATGTGAAATTCATGCGTTCTACTGTGTTGTGGTTTTCACTAAGATATTTAGGGTGATATTTACCTAGGCATTTTATTGGTTTGTGGGTTTTGACCTTAGTTTTAAAGTACATTAGACATCTTATTCTGAATTGGGAGACAAAAATTTCTGCTTCTACTTTTTTACTTTAAGGAAATTTAAAAAAGATATTGTGGCGCAAAACTGATGTTTTGCAAATTGAACTTATTCTATAAATGTTTAAATTTATAGAATTTGTTTGAGTTCAAATCACAGTTGTTGATAATTGTGTTTTTCAACTCCCTGTCATTTTACGTTTACCTATATATTATATGTATATGTAATTGTGTTTGTAGTAACAGTTTGAACTATATGAAATTGCTGTTTTGTAGGTCAAAACAGTTAAGTATATGATTTCATATGATTCAATCAATAAATCTGTATTAAATATCAATAGGTGACTTTATTCAGATTCTTTAGCCACTTTTTAAAGTCTCTGAACCTTCCCACAGTCACATTGCCAAGATCCTGACCTTGGTGTGGTTATTTTTCAAGATCTCTCAAACTTTGTCCACTTGGGTAATTTTCTTTGGTTCTTTTGACCAGCTACTTAATTATCCTGCAGATTTAGCCTTTAACTCCAGATCTTACTTCTCTGATGTTGTACCTAAAAGCTTCGTCTTTTAGACAAAGGTGCTTGGCAATTATTCATTCAATTCTTCTGTTACATTTCTGTCAAAATTCTTAGGACTTTTGAATTTCTCACAAAATTTCCTCCCCTCTTTTGTTTTATAGATCAACTCCCCATCCCATCATGGTTTTTAGGGAGCGGTCTGAGGACTTTGAAATGATATATAATGAGTTTTCCAAAATGACTATATCCNTTTTGAATTTCTCACAAAATTCCCTCCCCTCTTTTGTTTTATAGATCAGCTCCCCATCCCATCATGGTTTTTAGGGAACGGTCTGAGGACTTTGAAATGATATATAATGAGTTTTCCAAAATGACTATATCCAGTGGAAAGCAGGGCGTCATAGATCGTGACCTGATTTGCATCCCCTCCACCAAGTTATGTAAACTCTGAAGACCTTGGGTTTTAAATTTAATACATACCTTTCTGTGTACTTTTCTTAGGTAAAACAAGGTCTCATGAAGTTTTACTTTCAGCTTAGGCCTTTGGTTTCATCTATTTCTGATTCTTAATATTCACAGTTGACTCTTGATTAGAATATTTAGCAGCCCCCTTATATTGGCTCCTTCGCTCTTGCCTTATGCATATATAGTTCCCCCACTACAAATATATATATATATATATTTATATGCGAGCCATTCTAGTAACTGTCAGATTCTCCTCTTATTGCTTAATTTCTCCAAAGAATAATTATGCCCATTATTTGCATTTTATCTTTATGTAACCACTTAAGTGTAATCTTTACCTACTTGCAGAGATAACTATTAATCTCAAGCCAATTTCCTTCCCCTGCCCCCCAAAGATGTTAATTTTGCTCTTGTTTTTGAAGCTGTTTTAGTTTAGGCTTTAATGATGTTTGTTGGTTATTTCAGAGGATTTGTAATTTTGTTCTTTGCCTCCAGTTACTTTTACTCACCTCTTTACTTTTCCATGGTAGTGGCAGAGTTTTTCTTCCAAAATATATATGATTTAGTTGCTTCCAGGCTTAGGACCCTGGACTTCTAAGTACCTACAGAAGAATCCAATGTGTGCAGCCCATACCAAAATCTAACCATGTGTAATTCAACTCATGGCATTTACATTCTTGGTGCAGATTTGTTGTTTAGTCGCTCAGCTACGTCCGACTCTTTGAGACCCCATGGACTGCAGCACACCAGGCTTCTCTGTCCTTCATCAACTCCCAGAGCTTGCTCAAACTCATATGCATCGAGTCGGTGATGCCATCCAAACATCTCGTCCTTTGTCGTCCCCTTCTCCTGCCTTCAATCTTTCCCAACATCAGGGTCTTTTCTAATGAGTTGAGTCTTCACATCAGGTGACCAGAGGATTGTAACCTTAGCTTCAGCATCAGTCCTTCCAATGAATATTCAAGATTGATTTCCTATAGGATTAACTGATTTGATCTCCTTGCAGTCCAAAGGACTCTGAAAGAGTCTTCTCCAACACCACAGTTCAAACACATCAATTCTTCGGCGCTCAGCTTTCTTTATATTCCAACTCTCACATCCGTACATGACTACTGGAAAAACCATAGCTTTGACTAGACAGACCTTTCTCAGCAAGTGGTGTCTCTACTTTTTAATACACTGTCTTGGTTTGTCATTGCTTTTCTTCCAAGAGCAAGTGTCTTTTAATTTTATGGCTGCAGTCACCATCTGCAGTGATTTTGCAGCCCCCAAAAATAAAATCAGCCACTGTTTCGCCATCTATTTGCCATGAAGTGATGGGACTGGATGCCATGATCTTCGTTTTTTGAATGTTGAGTTTTAAGCCGACTTTTTCACTCTCCTCTTTCACTTTCATCAAGAGGCTCTTTAGTTCTTCTTCTCTTTCTGCCATAAGGGTGGTATCACCTGCATANAGTGATGGGACTGGATGCCATGATCTTCGTTTTTTGAATGTTGAGTTTTAAGCCGACTTTTTCACTCTCCTCTTTCACTTTCATCAAGAGGCTCTTTAGTTCTTCTTCTCTTTCTGCCATAAGCGTGGTATCACCTGCATATCTGAAGTTATTGATAATGTTGTTTCTTGACCTGCATACAAGTTTCTCAGGAGGCAGGTGAGGTAGTCTTGTATTCCACCTCTGGAAGAATTTTCAGTTTGTTGAGATCCACACAATTACAGGCTTTAACATAGTCAATGAAGCAGAAGTAAATGTTCTTTTGGGATTCTCTTGCTTTTTTTATGATCCAGCAGATGTCGGCAATTTGATCTCTGGTTTCTCTGCCTTTTCTAAATCCAGCTTGAACATCTTGAAGTTTTCGGTTCTCGTACTGTTCAAGCCTAGCTTAAAGGATTTTGAGTATTACTTTGCTTGCATGTGAAATGAGTGCAATTGTGTGGTGATTTCAGCATTCTTTGGCATTGCCCTTCTTTGAGATTGGAATGAAAACTGACCTTTTCCAGTCCTGTGGCCACTGCTAGTTTTTCCAAATTTGCTGACACATTGAGTGCGACACTTTAACAGCATTGTGTTTTAGGATTTGAAGTAGCTCAGCTGGAATTCCATCACCTTCATTAGCTTTGGTACAAATGAATGCATCTGATCTTGTATCTCTTTCCTTTCTGACAGTGGGATACTGCTCTAACCTTGTGACATGAGTTTAGATGTCACCTCTGTGAACAAGTCTGCCCTACCTCTCCCATGTAGAATTATTTTCCCCCTTTGTTGGAATGCACCCATAATACTGGGCACTGACCTCTACCATATCACTTATCACATATTATTTGTAGATGGTAGTGAAGGGTGGTTAACATTTTAAGAGTTCGATAAGATCAACATGTGATGGAAGAAGTTGTCCTCTCACCTTGAACTTAAATATGGATTGTTTGCAAGACTTAAGCTAGACTAGATTGTGGCCAAATCAATCATATTCACATGTCAGAAGATAGATAAAATTTTAGATAGGGTTTTGTCTGAAGAAGTAGGATTGGAAAGTAGTTTTGTCATTTGAAAGTCTAGAAAAACACGTTTTAAGAATCAGAATTGAACATATCCAGAACTATTTAGGGTTGAGAGTATTTTATGCTCTAGACGGCTGTTCTGTGTATTTCTTCAGACTTTATCACTGCCTGAGTGAAATGTCCCTCAGTGCCTTTTGCTCTCAATCACTCCTTACCAAGCAGCCTGCTTATTACTTGACTTCCAGTGTAGCATTAAGACAGTAATGGAATGGCGCAGTTAGTGAACTTGAACATCTGACCTACTTGGTAACTTAGGTTTCACTGTATATTAATTGTTAGAACTCTTACAAACCTGATTATTGCCAGTCTGTCTGACGTAGGTCTATTGTGCCAGAGAAACATGTTTTGTGTGTGCTCTGAATGGCTGAGGGCACAGCCTAAGTGGGAGGCCTGTGGGAGGCTTGTCAGTCCACTTCCTTGATTTTCCTTCAGTCTGCAGCTTTCCTATCGGTGACTCCAGGATTCTGCCAGTCACCGAAACTAAAATATTTCCTTAAATAACCTTTGAGACATTCCTATTGTATTCTGTAGTTGTTGTCCTTTTTCATCTTCAGTCGTACTCAAAGTTGATTGGTTCCCTACTGACATGCTTTTTAGTTTTGTTCTTTCCTTCCTAGTTTCAACTGCTGCTACCTTATTAGTCTTAGGTTTTCTCTTTGATTGCTCAGTGTATTGTTATGTCTAATTTTCCTTCTGTGTTACTTGAATAATTTTATTCTCCTACCCTTGATTGTTTAAAAGCCTTCCAGTGTGATATTTGCAAATACCTCAGACCAATGCATTGTCTTGATTTGAAAGATTTTTAACAATCTAAAATTCTGTCTTCACCTGATTTCTCCCATTTGTCATTTAACCTGGAATTCCCTTCCTTGGTTTCATTTTAATCATCTACTCTGAAACTTTTCTGTTCAATTTTTTGAATTTATATAACCCTGAACCCTTGTTCATAGTACTGTGCAATTTAGTGCTCCAGAATTGTCCTGATATATTTGTTGTTACCTAGTACGATAATCTTGGGTTTTAAGTTCTGTCAGGACGGCGTGTTTTGTAGTAGTGTCGTTCATCCATTCAACCATGCTGTGTGGCTTGGAATTTTTCTAAATGTCATTGCTCTGAGTATTTGAGCTAAACAGTAGTCAGAGGGACAGAAAAGTCCTCTGGCAAGTTCCTAATACTAGCCGGCAAGATATTGGATGGGTTAGGCAGACAGCCTGTATTGGTTAATTAAAGTTTTGTTTGCTTTTCCTGTTCATAGATATAATTTCTGTAGTGATGTAATTTGAATCTATAGATTTCTAACAGTGTTTGATCGAGACCCTGTCTCATTTGTCACATGATGAGTAGTGATTCTGAATAGTTCTTGCCACCAGAATGAGAGTCTGCTCCCCTCCTTGCTGCTGCCGCCTTGAGTGCAGGCCCTTCTCTCGTTCCTGAGCAGCTGCCTTAGTGCCGCTGGCCTGGCCCTCATCCAGCGTTCACAAGGTATCCAGAGTGGCCTTTCTTAAGTTGTGATGTGGTCGAATTACTTTTCATGGGTTTCTTTATTATTTTCAGGTTGAACTTAAGTCTGTAGGTTTTGCCCTTCAGTATCTGGTTTTGGCCTGCTTGTCATCCTGTGTGAAGCAGATATCACTGGTGGTTCACCAAGCTGAGTCCACGGAGTCTTAACTTCCCCTTTACTTTCCATGATACCCTTTCACAGCTCTTGTCCCTTAGTATGCATGCTGCATTTTGGTAGAATCCTCTGCCGATGCTCTCATCCCTTTGTATTAAGAGTTCGCGCAAACTCTGGGAGATAGTGAAGGATAGGGAAGCTTGGCGGGCTGCAGTCCACGGAATTGCAGAGTCAGACAAGACTGAGCGACTGACCAGCAACTGTTTACTCTCCTACTGGCCTGACTTCTCACTGATGACAGGGACTGTGCTGTTTCTCCCTATTATGTGCAAGTGGTTCAGTGCATGTAGCTTGTTGCTCAGTAAATGTTCATTGAATTCACTGAAACAACTTAGAGGAAAAAACATTAGGCTGGATTAGGAATCGGGATTCTGGATAAGTTTGTGACTGCGTAGTTCTATGGTGTTTGCTGTTTGGACCCTGATAACCTCATTTGTAAGTTGTTGGGAGATGGTTTGCTTAAATACTCAATGTTTGATTTCTAAGTTTTATGTAAATCTAGATTGAAATAACGAAGTTCACACCTTCTTTTGTACTCTAAATTATTTAAGCGTCTGTAAGAAGTCTGTCTCAACATGTCTAGCTATCACTAAAATATGTAAAAAGTTAAAAAACCAAAAATGGGAAGGTCATTGGGTAATATCCTCTTTCTTTTTTTTTTTTTTTCCCTTCTCATTTATTGGAGGGTGAGTGATAATTAAAACCATTTGGGGTGGTTTGAGTTCAAGTATGTTGCTGATATGCCTTCTGATTGTAAACAATGTATACTTTGCTTTCAGTCTGTTTGTCAACAGGAGAGTTAGTTTAGTGAAACGAAACACAAGGTCAGCTCCACTGAGGTTGACATAATATTGTTCCAAGTTTGAATTTTAAAATTACAACATGTTTTTCTCTAAGTTGGGGGTTTATTGTCAGTATTGTCAAGCAAGATAAAATACTGCTATTCGATATATTTTATTTCTTGGAGAATTGGTTAATTTTCTTTGGTAAGAATTTTTTTAACCTACCCAGAAATGATTACTAACAAAAATTGAAATGATCATTCTTCTATAAACTAAAGGCAAATAACTTTTTCTTGCTTTTCATGGCCTCGGGTTAATAGATGTGGAAAGGTTGAAACCTAAGTTGCCCCAATGTTTCACCCTTCTTGGGAGCTTACGAGCTATTTCATAAATGACTTTTCCCAGTTCCAGTTATCAAGAGAATTGGAGCCTAGGGGCAACCAATCTGGACAGAAGCCATCTCTTTGGTCAAGTTATTGTTTTGAGGGCCTAATAAAACCATTAAGGCCACTTGGCCAATGACCCATAAGGTTGTGTGCTTGAAACCTCAGCCATGATGGACTTTATCGTATCGGTGCATATCTACTCAGTTTAATAGTTTTTTGTGTGTGAAGTTTATGTTTGTTTATGGTTAAATTTACTTAAGCATTAGCTTTTAATTAAAAATGGTGAAAGATATTCAGGGAATTTGGTTTTTACACTAAACATTTCAAAAATTCTATTTTGTACAAACTTAGATATACATGGGCACTTAAGTTGGTCGGTGAAGGCAGGTTATTAAAATTTGTTTTTAAATTTCACATAATTGTCTCTTAATGAGTTGAATATATTTTAATATGTTAATCCCTGGCATGTACACTGTGATTGTCAGTTGTATAGTAATGTCTCAAAAGTTGATCTAAGTTTAGTACAGACAACATATTAAGTTGATAATACATAATTCTGTAAAATGGTTGTCATTTTGAAAATATATTCCAAGGACTCTTTTCCAAATAAATATGAAAAGGATTAACTTTGGGACATATTTTCCACATAATTTAAAAATTATTTCTCAAAAAAATTAGGTGGATTCTTCTATTTTAGGATAAAACAACATTTTCTTTTAGTCCACATATACAGTTAACTAACAGCTGACTTATTCTTGGAAGGGTTTATTGACTTCTGTTAGAAAGTTGGAAGGAAATTTATATATTTAACAGTAAACAGACGAGGTTTTGATAAAGTACTTTCAACTTTATTTTAAAAAGAGGGAAATGGCATAGTAAGATAAGTGAATAGAGTGAAGTTATATTTTTGAATGTTTTTTAGTCAAACATTAGCTACAACATTGAGAATGATGTTTGCCTTTCACCAGGTTGATCTCTTTAGTTCTTCATTTGCTTCAGTATACCATCATTCTCTGAATTCTTCAACAGTATCTTTAGAATACATTTTTTTCCTTACAACCAGAGATACCATTGTAATTTAAATCATTATCTTTTTTGGTGTGGATCATTGCAGAAGCCTAGTTGCTGTTATGCTAGTCTATCTGGTTTGCTGATTTTTATTTGTTTTGGACTTCACATGGTTTACATTCTTTAGTCCTGGTTTTATCAGCAGTATCTCATTATGCTTAGTGATTTGGAATAAGAGGAGAGAATTTGGTAAGGTGACTTTTTTCCCCAGTTCATCACAGTCCATCATATATATATATATATATATAACCATATATATATATATATCTTCCAGATCAGGCTTTCTGAAATGCCATTTAATACCTGTAACATTTATTAGGTATGACTAAGATACAGTTTCAGCTATTAAGGAGCTTGTTGCTGCTACTGCTAAGTTGCTTCAGTCGTGTCCAACTCTGTGCGACCCCACAGATGGCAGCCCATCAGGCTCCGCCGTCCCTGGGATTCTCCAGGCAAGAGTACTGGAGTGGGTTGCCGTTGCCTTCTCCATTAAGGAGCTTGCTGCTGCTGCTACTGCTGCTATTAAGTCGCTTCAGTGTCCGACTCTGCGACATTATAGACGGCAGCCCACCAGGCTCCCCCGTCCCTGGGATTCTCCAGGCAAGAACACTGGAGTGGGTTGCCATTTCCTTCTCCAGTGCATGAAGGTGAAAAGTGAAAGTGAAGTTGCTCAGTCGTGTCCGACTCTTAGCAACCCATGGACTGCAGCCTACCAGGCTCCCCTGTCCATGGGATTTTCCAGGCAAGAGTACTGGAGTGGGGTGCCATTGTCTTTTCCAATTAAGGAGCCTACACTCTAATAAATTGTTACATATGTTTGTGAGAGATTGTACTAGATGACCTTGAAGATTCTATGATACTATCAGATTTCTTTCAAGGCTAGATGGAGGTTCACTTTGTCCACAAAACATTCCCTGATTCCCTGACTAAAAAAATTATCTTTTGCTTTTACGTCTGTAATCTCAAATAGACTAACCTTCTGACATACTTGCTAATATATTTCTTGGCCTTGTTCTGCCTGAAAGCGTTCTTTGTAATGGCATTCACTGTATGAAGATTGCAGAACTTCTGTCACAAACTGTATAGAAAATAAGATAGTAAAAGCAAGTGATAGGAAATGTGGAAGAAAAAAGACAAAAATGTAACCTTTGATGTTAGGAGAATATAAAAATGGTCTGAACCTTAACCCAATTGGTGGAATTTAAGGCATTAAAATATCCATGTTGAAACCAGAACTGAGGCAGGTTTCAAAGGCATTTTAAAAACAGTCCTGTTTAAGAGCCATTTTGCTCCCCTTTTTAAAGAACGCTCTGTACATACAAAAGAAGGCATTTGTTCTTTTACTAATTAACTTGTAAGAACTCTATATAATACCTAACAAGTAAATAATACCTTTGGGCTTCCCAAGTAGCTCAGTGGTAAAGAATCCACCTGCCACTGCAGGAAACACTGGTTTGATCCCTGGGTCGGGAAAATGCCCTGGGGAGGAAATGGCAACCCACTCTGATATTCTTGCCTGGGAAATCCCATGGACAGAGGAGCCTGGTGGGCTACAATCCAGGGATTTGCAAAAGAGTCTAACAACAACAAATTATCCCTTTATGATATGAGTTGCAAATGTTTTTTCCAATTATTTTGACATTACCTACACTGTTTCTCTATGAATGAATTTGATTTGATTTTTCTTAAAATCTCATGTTTTTAGAGCACTTTTATGTTTGCAGCAAGATGGATCAGAGTAGAGAGTTCCATATCCCCTGTCCTGGCATGTAAACAACCTCCCACACTTTCAGCATCCTACATCATGATAGTACATCCTGTTATAGTGATGTTGATTGAACAGTTTTTTAAAATCAATGAAATCTGATTTTTTCAAAAAAAATTTTAGTGTTCTTTTATCATTTAGGAGACTCATGTTATTTTTTATGGTATGATTCCATTTATTTTGTTTTCTAAATTTATTTCTTATAGAAGTAACATTGGTTATTTTTTGAAAAGCCTTCTCCGTGAAATTAAAAAAAAAAGTATCCCTTACTAGGAATGATAATTATGACAATAACAAATATTGGCTGCATTCTCTGAAACAGGCATAATTATTAACCACAGCTTGATTAGTAGATCGGTTGAATTATTAGCTTCATTTTATAGAAGAGAAAATAAAGAATAAGGGGAAATTATTGCTATTTTAGAAAGGTGAAATGTATTAAAACACTAATAGGATTTAAATAGAGAAGAGATCTGATGTGAAGAACCAACTCATTGGAAAGGACCCTGATCCTGGGAAGGATTGAAGACAAAAGGAGAAGGGGGCAGCAGAGGATGAGATGGCTAGATAGCATCACTGACTCTATGGACATGAGTTTGAACAAACTCCGGGAGAAGTGAAGAACAGAGGAGCCTTGTGTGCTGCAGTCTGTGGGGTCACAAAGTCGGACACGACTTAGCAACCAAACAGCAACAGGAGGGAAGCTGTTCAGTGGTTGAGGTTCCTGAAAATCCGCAAGCGGATGGGCTCTGAAGCACCCAGGGATTTGCTTTACACCGAAGATACTCTGTTGTTACATTTCTAGAGGGTGTGGAAGAAGAAAACAGGTCAGATACCAGGGATTGTGAGCTTGCTGGTGTCAAATGAGAGTTCTCATTTGATGCTATTGTTTTATTCTCTGTGAACTGGAAGCTGCCCTCTACTGAGTCTAGAGAAGTTTGGAGGGAGTGGATAAATTAGGAGTTTGGGATTAGCAGATGCAACTTGCTATATGTAAAATAGGTAAGAACAAGGTCCTACGGTATAGCACAGGGATATTCAATATCTTGTAATAACCTGTTTTGGAAAAGAATATGTATGTAAAGTACATGTATATGTATGTGTGTGAAACTGAATCACTTTGGTATGATTGAATTTTTTTTTTTTTTTTTTTTAAGAAGGAAGAAGTTTGAGGGAGGTTGGAGGTGTGGGGAGATGGGAGAAGGTTTGAATTAGGTTATTGCAGAGAACAAGAGAGGGATTGATGAGAACAAACTGGGCATTTTTGGACCTTGTTAAAAGCCCACCCATTGAAAATTCGTGATGATAGGATGAATTAAATTTTTTTTTTCTAGTGACTTTCCACCATCACATTTAGTATAGTTAATGCTCTTGAGTCGTTCATTGCCACCTTAGAACTAAAAAACAGGCATACTGCTTTTACAGCTAGCCACGCTGGTGTTCTAAGTGTGCTGAATAGAGTAAATCTGGAAAAGGATGGGGGAAAAAAAAAATCACTGTTTTCTGCTTCATTTTGGTACACTCAGGTAATGGAGAAGATTTCTTGGAAATAGATTTTGAATGTGTATGCTCCTTAATTTAACTTTTGTTAATATGGATGTGACCCTTGGATAACTTGTAGAGGATTATGAGGTGAGATCCCACATGGCAGAATAATCGGTGTTTTGATAGTAAACCCGTTTTTCTTACAAAGTCTAATTTTCAAAACATATAGAAAGCTTTTCAGCGGTGTCCTCAAATCTAAATTCATTCCCTGTTAAACTTGTCTGTCTGTTTCTTTACACAGGGTGTGATAGGTATACAGCTGGTTGTTACCATGGTGATGGCCAGCGCCATGCAGAAGATTCTACCTCACTATTCTCTTGCTCGATGGCTGCTCTGTAATGGCAGGTAAGGCAAGGATCCTCTCTGTTTAGCAGCCTGATTAACCTCCTAGAAGTGAAGTGCTAATTCCAGTTTTCTAAAAGCATGGAAAAGGAAAATTACAAGGAAAATCCAGCTTCCTTATTTCTTTTACTTGAGACGACAGTAGTAGTTTGTTGAGTACAAAGATAATAGGATGATCATTGTCAAGAATTAGTCTCTTCTTTCTCTGTCCCTTTTTGAACATGGCCACTGGAATTATCGCATGACTTTTCTAGTTACCTTTTTTAAAAAAAGTTGGTCAATAACAGGAAGTGACTGTAAATTGAAGTGCTTAAATTTTCACCATTGTTGGAAAAAATGACTCAAAGCACCTGCCCTGTTATTGGGGACTTAGTTGAGAGTATTATGAGAGTTAGGAGTTCTTGTTTTACTGTTAATAAATAATTTTAAACTTTAACTTAGCAAAGAGGGGGTGAAGTTGTTTTGTAGGCTTTTAATTTTGTTTAGTGCACTATAAGCTTACTACTACTGTCCCCTCATGAAGAACTAAGTTACCTTGCTGAAAGTTAAAGAATAAAATAAACAGTAACAGAAGTTAAATATGGTTAAATACAGATATCAGGAGGCAAAAGTAGTAAAACCCTGCATAGAGAAATACATGCCACAATGTTGTGGGATTATGAAAGGCAGATTCCAGGTTTGGTACCATGACTATAGTTTTACTACAGTTATTTGTTTCTAATAAATGAATCAGAGAAGGCAGTGGCACCCCACCCCAGTAGTCTTGCCTGGAAAATCCCAAGGACGGAGGAGCCTGGTAGGCTGCAGTCCATGGGGTCGCTGAGAGTTGGACACGACTCAGATTCTATTATTGATTTGTATATCAGTTTTCTATTTAGACCTTTTAAGTTAGAACCCTGGAGAAGGGAAAGGCTACCCACTCCAGTATTCTGGCCCGGAGAACTCCATGGACTGTATAGTCCATGGGGTCGCAGAGTCAGACACAACTGAGCGACTTTCCCTTCACTTTAAGTTAGAAAGCAATGGACAGCTATTATCCACCTAATGATTTCATATACTGCAAGACCAATAATAAGCCATTCTATCCACAAAGCTTAATTTATTTTTCAGTTTTAAGTATATTCTTTCATGCTTTCTGCTTGTTCCGTATCAGTGTTTAAATATAGGAAAATACTATTTAGATTGTCTGAAAAGGTTTTTTGAACACTGATAAGCGCACACACGCATGTGTATGAAAAGTGTGAGAGAACAGTGGTTTAAAAATGGATTTTTTTATTAGCAAAGTAAATAATGACTAAAGTTTTAGTAAAGTTAAAACTTCATCAAAGGTATTCATAAGTGAAAAAAGAAAATCAGTGACTAGTTTTTAACTATGTCGGTTTATGCCCTGTGCAGTCTTGCTTACTTGTTTTGCTTAGCAAAAACCCTTTTTTGTAGATCATGAAAGAGTGAATATCTGCTTGGCAAGTACCATTAATTCTAAATAAATAGAATCTGAATTAATAAACTAGATAAAATACATATTAAGGTAGCTTATTTTCTATTGAGAATTGCACATTTCTGGTTTTGTCTCCAGGGAGCCTTCCTATCCCTTTTGGCTTTAAAGATCTTGGCAGTCTATCCCTTTTTAGTCATTAGGCAGCTTCTGTTTTTCCATAGGTAATCTGCAGCCCATTTGTTTCTATAAAACTAAAACTTATGGAGATTGAAAACTGATTCTCTTTGTTAATTTTGAAACGATATATTTAAAATTGCTGCTCTTTTGACAATTTATCTGTCATGTAAGTATACATATTGCTAATTTGAAGAGGAGCTCAACCTTCAAAAATAAACATGAAGTTGATAAATTTTGTGATCTTGATTTTCTTTTGTAAATAGATTAATTTTAGTGTTAATTAATGCTGTCTCTAATTCCAAATCAGGTTCCAGGGAATACCAGTCAGGATTTTCTAGTAATTCTTTTCTGCTATAGTTTCATTTCCTCTTTGTTTGTTTTGCTCTTTATTCTTAAGATCATCTATTGATATTTTTCTTTAATATTAAGTCTGAAATTTTTAAGTCATGAAGCTATATTCTGACTGTTGTTGCCTAATTCTGTTGAATAAGAATGTTGATTTTATCATTTTGAAATAATTACTGTTTTACAAACCTTTTGTGACATGAAATGACACCATTTTAATATTAAAATCTAAAATCTCTTCTAAATTGCTCATGTAAAAATATTGATCAGAAATGACAGTTTATATTTTAAGCGATGTGTTGTTGCTGAGTCGAAGGAAGAGAAAGGGAAGAAGATCTGAGGGCGTTCTTTGTCGTTTGTAAAATGCTTGAAGAAATTTGAAGGGAGAAGCTTATGAGAGAACTTTCAAAATTACAGATAGTGTAGGATGGTTTGGGAGTGGCTATAGTGAAGAGATTTAATGAATAGATGGTGTAGATACCACGGTAGTTTAAGCACAAGTATGACAGAAGAAACTTTAGTTTTGGTATCTGTTGACTTACTATTTTATCATATATTCAGATGGTAAGTATTCATGTTTTTCTTAAAAGTTATGGCTTCTCTTTTTATCATGTTGATTAGTTTCTGTCCCTCTCTCTCATCAACTTCTGTCTCTTTTAGAATGGAAGGTGTGAAGTGGCACCTGTTTCTATTATGTTGACTTAACAAGTGAGCCTGCTAATTTCCTGAAGTCAGTACCTTGAAGAAATTCGCAGTTTTTGCTTATATATTAGCCTGTTGGTTTTTTATATTAAAAAATTGACTAGTTTTCTGATTCTTGGTTAAATAACACTTATATTTTGTAACTAACATTGTAGATATCTAGGTGTTTTTTTATTAAGTGCATAATGTTTAGCCTGATTTATTTTCGTTAATATTACCTTTACAACATTAAAAAAACTTTGTATTGGTAAAATTTTTATTTCTGTTACCTCATTTGCTTCTCTACACTCTGAACTTGGAAGAAGACATGTATTGGGGTATTTTATGACCTCTGAAATCTCAGTGTCTGAACTTAATAAAAGTTTGTGAGTCACTGACAGGACAGGAATCAAGGTCAAATGAGGATCCCTGAGAGGGGTAGGCAGCTCTCCGTGTAGCTCCCTCACAAGCTGACGAGTCAAGGGTTACCTAGGGATTCTAGGCTGCTGCTTCTGTCTTGTGGCTCTTCTGTTCGTTCTGCTACTTTGGAGTCTTTTTGTTAGATGCTTTGCCAGTTGAAAAGACCCTGATGCTGGGAAAGATTGAAGGCAAGAGGAGAAGGGGACGACAGAGGATGAGATGGCAGGATGGCATCACCGATGAGTTTGAGTAAACTCTGGGAGTTGGTGATGGACAGGGAGGCCTGGTGTGCTGCAGTCCATGGGGTCACAAGAGTCGGACATGACTGAGCGGCTGAACTGAACTGAACTGTGCCAGTTGGCAAGTAAAGAGAGAATGGGCTCTGGTTTTTTTAGGAGATTCTAGGGGCCAGGCTTAGAAGTAGATAGATCATTTGTGCCCGCATTGTATAATCTGGAGCCCTGTGACTGGTTCAGACCAAAAGT
>SJYW01002690.1:304722-327152 GCA_006410735.1 Raphicerus campestris
TACATCGGTGTGCCTGTGCAGAGGGCTTGGTGAAGAGATGTGCTACCGTTGGCCTTTTTCGTGTGTGTGTGATTGTTGGGCTACACAGTAGGAAACGCCATTTCGGTTGATTTTATTATTGTGAACATCCCTGAGCGCAGCACAAATTTTCCGAAATTGAGGACACCGAGTAACAGCTTCAGGTTTTATCCTGCCACTGACTTGCATGAGTGAGTTATTTAATTCCCTTGACAGTTTAATTCCTTTATTCAATGCTGCCTTCTGAATACCTCACAGCCTTACCTGTGTGACTTTGCATGAAGGAAGGAGGGGTACCCACTGTTTCTCAACTGTTACGTGTAACTCAGGAAATACAGTATGATAAGGAAGAGTACTCCTGGCACGCAGGATGGAGAGTGAGTGGGCAGCTGGAACTGGCATCTGCACGTTGGGCTGCTAACCTGTCAGCTACAAACGGAGTTGCTGAAAGCCATCGACCACATTGCTGAGAGCTGGAGTGGAACAATGAACAGAAAGCTTCAAGGACAATAGGAGACTGGAGGGAGATTTAGAAATAACCCTCAGTGTCCACATGTCTTGGAGAATTGAGGCAAAACAGAAGAGCGAGATTTTGCCTTTCAGGAAGGGCCCCTGTGAAGCCTGGAGGAAATGAGGAACGTGGTGAACTGTGATGACCCTCGCCCAACACTCGGTGAACCAGCAACACGGAAAGTCCAAATCCCTAGAGATGAACCTACCAGCTTTCAATAGCTGGAGAGCCGGCGCTCTTCAGAGCAAAATGGAGCAGGGACATTGTCTAGTGGGAGCTCGCTGCTTCGAGAGGACACGGGAGCCTTTCAAAGGCAGTGTGCGTATTCGTTAGCAGAAGGCAGTGAGGTAGCTGCCTCCTGCCGGGGTGTCTCCAGTTTATGAAAAGGAAGCATCCCTAGTATGCCTGAGGGCCCTGGGATAGAAAGAGGGCTCGGTTCAGAAGCAGGACTTGGACCAGAACCTGACACGGGACCTCGGTCCCAATTTTGTCCGTGTCTTTCACTGAGTCATTTTATTTCTCTGAGTGACATTTAATTATTAAGTAGGCAGTTTTCACTGTACATCCAAAAAGATTCCTTTGTTTTTGTAAGATGTGTAAGCNGGGACCTCGGTCCCAATTTTGTCCGTGTCTTTCACTGAGTCATTTTATTTCTCTGAGTGACATTTAATTATTAAGTAGGCAGTTTTCACTGTACATCCAAAAAGATTCCTTTGTTTTTGTAAGATGTGTAAGCATGAAACTCATCTTCACCATTTTCCATCTGGCGTCTAAAGAGAACTTAACACTTCATCCTCAACTATCTGTCAAATATCGGTTGTGTATATATCAGTCCACCACCAACCCCCCCGTAAAAGGAGGGCGGGGAAGGGGACATCTACAAAAGGCGAAGGTTCTTTAAGAATGCGGTTGGTTTGGGGTTTTTTTTTGTTTTTTTTTGTTTTTTTTGTTTTCCTGCTTAAGATGACTCTGGAGTTGAATTGTGTTTTAGGGGAAAAGATGGAGCTGGAAATAATTTTAAAAGAAACTTACTAAGCCATCTTTAAGAACGATCATTCCTAGATAGAATCACAACACATGAAAATATCTGCAAACACAGTGTCAGTCATGAAATGAGAAAGGAAAAGACCTGGGAGTGAAGGGACACCCCGGACGCAGGACGCGGCAGGCAAAGGAGCTGAGCAAAGGGGGAGTGGCGGGCCAGGGCACGCGTGGTCTCTGCACCTGGAGCGAGCTCACGGGACACGAGGAGACGAGTGGTTTCTGAGGCCTCGCTGAGAGGAACGATGAGCAAAAATGTATCGCCCAGACATGAAAGTACTGGAATAGCAGATACACTGAAACGCTTCGCTCTCACCAAGGAACAGGATCTGTAACGGCTGAACCCGAGTATGCCCAGAGCACAAGTCGGCCTTTAGCTGAGAGCGCTTGTTGAGCTGAACGAGTGACCTTGGACTGTTCACAGGATTATGGAACAGGAAACAAAGCCCAGGACTTGTCTAGCTTGGGGAGACTAGTGGTTCTCCCCAGCAAAGCTAGGGCCACAGACAACTGTGCCCTTAACTGAAACACCGAACAAAAATACGTGCCCCTCATCCACCCTCCCAGACTGCCAGAAAAATGAACTCGTTCAAAATCGATGCTGAACGGTGGAGGAAAGAAAGGGAACCACAAAGCATCTGGAAGCACAACCTCTGTGTGTTTGTAGTCTGGAAAAGCTCAAATTGATCGTTTTGAGTCAGATTGATAGTGTTAACAGGCAGGGATCAGGCGGTGGTCAGTGTGTAGTTGAGACAACAGGGGCCTCAGTTAAATCCTCCCAAGTATTAATACAGGGAATTTCTCTGCTTCTGGCCAAGATACAGTAACAGTGACTGGACTTAGCCTCTGATCTGTGTTGAGGAGACAGAACTGGGAGTTCAGGGAGACCGAGGCAGCCAGACTTCACCGGAGATAGAACCAGAGGGAAGGGTGCTCGGAGACCACCAGGGGTCTGCAAAGACGCGCCCCCCATGCCAGTGAGCTCCTGACCCACATGTGTGAGGAAGCCCCGGCCCCAGGGATCTGCAAGACGCGTCCCTGGTGCCAGTGAGATCCTGACCCACGTGTGTGAGGAAGCGCCCGCCCCAGGGGTCTGCAGATGCATCCCCAGGTGCCAGTGAGCTCCTGACCCACGTGTGTGAAGAAGCCCCGGCCTCAGCACTGGCAAAGAGCTATCGGGCCCATCAGCAGAACGTGGCTGAGGACACAGCAGTCAGACTAGAAAAACACACCCGTGGGCCGCTGAGTAGTGTACTGAGGAAGGGCTTGCCTCAACCTGGGTTAGACACGGCTCTGAATTTATCTGACAAATTGTAAAAGAATCTGAAAGGATCAAATGTTTCTAAGTAACTCCACCCTAGAACAAAGCTCAGGAAGTTAGAAAAGAAAATCCATATACTACCCCCCTTATAAGACCTGTGGATATGATTTTATTTGGAAACAAATCTACAAGTGTAATTAAGTTAGAGTTTTGAGATGGATTATCCAAGTTGATCCTAAACCCCAAAGTATCGTCACAAGGGGAGAAGAGTAGAAAGTCCATGAAGACAGAGAGAGGGTCTCCCCGGGAGGCTAGTGGCTAAGACTCTGCTTCCAGATGTGGGGGGTGCAGGCTCACACCCTGGGTGAGAACCAAGATCCCATCCCACATGCCAAGTGCCTGCCTCCCCCACGCCCCCCACCCCCGCAAAAAGATATTGGGAGAGGTTTTGGCTGGGATGCTGGTTTTTGGCCCAGATACTGGGAGTATGGGACTTCCCTACTGGCTCAGTTGGTAAGGAATCTGCCTACAGTGCAGGAGACCCAGGTTTGATCCCTGGGTCAGGAAGGTCCTGGAGAAGGGAATGGCAGCCCACTCCAGTACTCTTGCCTGGAGAGTCCCATGGACGGAGGAGCCGGGCAGGTACAGTCTACTGGGTCCCAGAGTAGGACACAACCATACGATAAGTTTCACTTTTGCAGCTACAGGCCAGAAAGTGCCTGGATCCACTGGAAGCTGAAAGAGGCAAGGAAGAATTCTTCCCTGGAAAATTCAGGGGAGCGTGGCCTTGGAAACACTTGGGAGCGTCTACTCTCCAGAACTATAAGAGAAGGGATTTTTGTTGTCTTAAGCTGCCAAGTTCAAAATAATTTGTTACGGCAGCCCTGAAAAACTACAACAGAAAGCATGCAAATAAGTCGGGAAATACTACCCATAATAAAGAAAAGAATCCATCGAAACCAGGGCAGAACTGACCCAGAGGCTGGCATCAGCAGGAAGAGCTCTCAAAGCTGTACGCGGCGTGCATTACCTTCCCGTAAGTGTTCAGGAAGTTAGACAGGCATGGAAGGTGCAAGAAAGTGAAAGCAAAGTCGCTCAGTCATGTCCGACTCTTTGTGACCCTATGAACTGTACTTCGCTCCTCTGTCCATGGGAATTTCCAGGCAAGAATACTGGAGTGGGTTGCCCTTCCCTTTTCCAGGGGATCCTCCCGACACAGGGCTCAAACCCAGGCCTCCAGCATAGCAGGCAAGCTGTACTGTCTGAGCCAGCAGGGAAGCCTGTAGGCATGGAAGACAACTTTAAAAATCAAACTTCTGAAGATAAAAAATACAAAATATGAAATGAAATGTGGACTTCCCTGGTGCCTCAGTGGTAAAGAATCTGCCTGCCCAGGCAGGAGACATGAGTTTAACGCCTGGTCCCAGCAGATCCCACAGGCCATGGAGCAAGTAAGCCCACGCACCAGAACTTCCGAGCATGTGCTCCAGAGCCTGCAAGCACCGCTGCTGGCACCTGCGTGCCTGGAGCCAGGCTCCACCAGAGACGCCCCCATGTGAGAAGCCAGGCACCACAGCTGAGAAAGCCTGTGTAGCAACGAAGACCCAGCACAGCCAGAAATCAAGAATCAGCACGGAAGGCGCGCTGGATGTGACTAACAGCAGATTCGGCATCCCAGAAGAAAAGGTTAGATTGTTGCAGAGCAGCGTGAGTGAGTGTGCGCTCAGTCACGTCCAACTCTGCAAACCCAAGGTCTATAACCCACCAGGCCCCTCTGCATGAGGTTTTCCAGGCAAGAGTACTCGAGGAGGTTGTCATTTCCTGGTCCAGGGGGTCTTCCCAACCCAAGGATCAAACCCGAGTCTCCTCATCTCCTGCAGTGTCACGTGGATTCTTTACCACTCTGCCACCAGGGAAGCCCATTGCAGAGTAAGGATCACCGAAAACCTGCTCCTCAGTAAAAGGACGGAGAGCACTGTGAAAAGCTGCTAAAGTCGACTTTTCTAGAATGTTGAAGTTGACCAAAGTCTTGCAAAAAACTGAGCATTATTGAAGAGAGACAGCTTAAAGTAGGTATTAATAAAAATAGAAGTGTTTATGGCCTTGAAACTTGACCTACTCCATACATTTTCTCTTCAGCTCTGCAGTAGCCTTGAAAACCAAAAGTTTTATAATGAAAATCAACAGTCCAGTCTAGAAGCCTCTGCAGGGGAAAGAATGGCTTTGGACCTCCCTAAAAATCTACCCTCAGAGAAATGTCACTATTTGGACTATATTGCAGTTACCTGAAGAAAGCTCCATTCTCAATCTTGTCATCATTTGATCCGACTCAGAGCTTACTCTGTGCAAATAACTGACCCTCGGTGTGTTTGCCAGGCTTCCCAAATGACATTAGTGGTAAGAAATCTGTCTGCCGATGCAGGAGATATAAGAGATGCAAGTTCGATCCCCGGGTTGGGAAGATCCCCTGGAGGAGGGCATGGCGACCCACTCCAGCATTCTTGCCTGGAGGATCCCGTGGACCGAGGAGGCTGGTGGCTCACAGTCAGAGAGTCGGACACAGCTGAGCGACTCGGCACTGTGTATGCTGAGAAGCAGCAGCAGCACCGGTTTCAGAGCCCAGCTGCCTGAGCAGCAATGCCGAGAGACTGATCCTGGCACCCAGGAAACTGTGTGAGCAACAGCTGAACGGTGACTCAGTAGAAGGTTCTGCAAAGCTCAACTATATTCCCGGGAAAATAGAAAAGGGCGCGCACGCAGCAGGCTGTGGGCCGGCCCGGGACGCGCGCAGCCCCCGGGGACTCAGCTGCGGGTGGTCTTCAGGATGGACCTAAATAGGAAGTAAAAGCTTAGGCGGCGGCGTTGTAAACCCCTGTTACTGTTTACAAGACAAGCATACCCCTCAGAAAGACTGGAAGGCATACGTATTAGTACTAGGTGTTTACGGAAACCGTTTAGTTCTTAGCTGAACACTAACATAACCAACCAAGCAGACTTTGTGTCTACTCATGACACAGCATACAGACTCTAGAAAATTAGTTCTTAGAAGTCGCAAAACCGTAGCAACAACAAAGCCTGGAGAGGAAGGTCACCTGTGTTATTTAAACGTCCACTTTTCAACAACAACGAAAAGAGCAGTGAGACAGGCAGTGAAGCATGGAAGCACAGGGCACACACAGGAGAGAAGCTCAGCAGGAGCTGCGCCGGGAGCGCCAGGCGCTGGGCTCCCAGCCCCGAGAACACACGCCTCAGAAGCCACAGACATGCTCTCAGCGGAATATGGCTAACAGTAAAAGCGTGAAACACTGATTCCCCCAAATCAGAAACTGCCAGCAAACCAAAATTCTGGACTTGAAAAGTACAGTTTCTTAAATGGAAAACTCAATAAAATGAACTCAGAATCAGATTTGAACTGGCAGAAGAATCAGCAAGTTTGATTGATAAACTGAGGTTATCCAGTCTGAAGAAGAGAAGGAAGAAAGAATGAAGTAACGTGAGCAGAGTTTCAGAGACGTGTGAGTCACCACCAAGTACCCCGACATCCAGACAGTGAAAGGAGAGAGAGTGGAAAGGGCTGAAGACGTGATGGCCAGAAATCCCCCAAATTTGAATAAAAAGATCCAAGAAGCTCAAAAAGGTCGAAATAGTATAAATTAGAGGTCAGTACTTAAACACGTCCTAATCAAACTGTCAGAAAACAAAGGGAAAAAGAATATTGAAAACAGCATGAGAAAAGGGACTCATTACCTGCAGCAAAGGGAGACTCAGAAAGATCAACAGTCTTATCAGAAGCCACGGAGGCTAGATGGCGATGGCATGACATAGTCAGAAGGCAAACTCTCCTTCCAACAGTGAAGAGACTGACATATTCCCAAGTAAACAAGGACTAAGAGAATTCATCACTGGGAGATCCGCCGGACGAGAAATAAGGACGGAGTCTTTCAGATTAACATGGAGGCACGAGGCTGTAAACTGGACCCACAGAGAAGGAAGCTGCTGCTGCTCTTTCGGTGCCAGGGGGCACTGGATCCAGGACTCCCTGAAGACGCATCTGTGGGCATTCACGATCCACCGAAATCTGTGGCTGTTCAAGGCCAGCAGCCAGCCCCACCCCCGCATCTGCACATTCACAGATCCAGCCAACCGCAGACTGTGAAACAGGCACTCACTGTTGGAAACGTTCTGCACAGAAGTAAACCCACACAGTTCAGATACTGTTGTTCAAGGCACAGCTGTATTAGGTAGACATAAAACAGTAAAAACTACTTTTTAACACTCTTCGTCTCCTGTCCTGCCTGAGACAAACATTATCAAATGCTTTTAGGCTTGTGCTGTGTAAAGATGTAATTCTATAAAGTACAAAGAAGGGTGGAGGAGACAGCTATACTGGAGCAAGGATGCTGGATATGTCTTTTTTAAATAAATTGGCGTGAATCCAAGCCAAATTGTTTTTAAGATTTTATTATAATCTTCAGGATTGCTGCTAAATTTTTTTAATATATAAGAAGAGAAACACAGGAATCAAAATAGAAAACTAGACAATATCTAATGCAAAAGAAAGCAGTAAAGATAGAAAAAAGAGATAGAAAGCTAACAGCAAAATATCTGACATATATCCTACCCTATAATTAATTACATTAAATGTAAATGAATTACCAACTTGAATCAAAAGGGAACGATTAGCAAAATGGAACAACAAATAAACACGGCCAGGGGCAGGCTGCATAAAGTCCCCAGAGGTATCAGAGCCTAACTTCTGGAGCCTGGAAGTGTTACCTTAAAGAGCAGAGACTTTGAAGACGTGGCTTTGCCCCTGAGATGCTTACACGGGATTGTCTGGGTGGGCCTGAACGCCATCCAGGGGGAGGCTTGGCTGTAGACGCAGAAGAGGGAAGCGAGCCTGCGGAGGCGGCTTGACCGATGTGGCCACAGCCAGGGAGGGCCGGCAGCCAGACAGAAGCTAGAAAGGGAGGCAGACCCTTCCCAGCCCTGCGAGCGGGCGCCGCCGAAGGCGCTGGGCCAGTTATGCCGAGGCAGAAGGTTCTGAGCCGCGAGAGAATAAATTTCTGTAGTTTAAGCCACAAAGTTTATGATAAATTTGTAAGAGCAACCACAGGGAACGAAGAGAAGCAATACCCAGCTATAGCTGATTAAGAAGACGCGTGATTCAAAGACAAATAAACTCAAAGTACAGGCTGGGGAGAAAGGACTGACTGTCCCAGCGAACGTACTAAGGACCGCGGGGACGCAGTCTGCCTGGTGACTTCTGTGCTTTGTGAATTTTATGTCAGCAGAGCTATTAAAAATGAAAGTACTGCGGAAAAGGATCTAAGAGATCAAATGAAAATCCCTTGTGTTTATAAGGACTAGTGTGTTTAATTAAAAACATAAAGTTTGTGGTTTATTTGATATTATGGAAAAAGTGTATGTTTCCATATCAATACGTTTATCAGTGTTCTAATCCTGTGAGGATTAATTGAAGTAAAAGAGTACCAAGAGAAATTATAAAGTGCAATGCAAATGAGAAGGGCTAAGAACAAAAAACCAAGAATGTCTGTTCTGAAGAATCTTTTCCCAAATGCACAGATTCAGCATTTATTCAGTGACTTCATCACCACATTCACATGTCATTATAAAGTGAGGTGGGCTTCTTTTTTTGTTTGTCTGCTTTTTGTTTTAATTTCAGAGTTAATGGTAATACTGGTATTTGATAAATTTCAAACAAAGAAAAATGATTTTCCTTGCTAGCTTTATAGGTCATATTTTATAAAATACAAAATATGCTCCTGATAAATTTGTGTCCAAATTTATGTTTTTGTGACTCACTTAAATTACTTTCTCTTAGGAGCACTTTTACGTTATAAATCGTGACCTCTCTTTCACGGGTTGAATTTTTTTCCTCTACTTATGTGCGTCTATTAAAATGAAGGCTGCTCAGGTGAAACCATTTTAACACAATTAACACATTTTAACACGATTCCTGTACGTTAGAGGCAACAAATGCTGGACCTGGAGGCTGGAACCTGCCGAGCAGCAGTGAGTGAGCGTGGAAATAACTGGAAATAATGAGTCAGAGTGGACTCGACATTTAATCATGCATCTCCTTACTGAATATCTCAGACTTTCCTTTCATTTTCCAAGAACCCTGATATCAAATGACACGTTCCCACAGAGGCCCCGAGTGCAAGGGTGCGGGTCAGTTCCCAGGCTGGTCCGAAAGCTGAAAACCCTCCACCCCCAGGAAGCCGCCTCTGAAGCACTTCGGAACCTCGGGGCAGAGCCTGAGAAACGGCAAAGACCCTGAGGACAGCGGCGGTGCCTTGCCTCCTTGGTTTTGCTTAATTTGGAGTCTTCATTTTGGGCTCACAGCCAGAGCTAGGCCAGAGACAGGCCAGCTTCCAGGAACCTTGACATTGTAATGGTCTCGGTGGATCTATCTGGCCCTGCTTTGGAGTCCAAGTCCTCCTCCCTGAGGCCCAGACTCTTCAGACTCTAGAACAATCCCCTTCAGAGGCAGCTTGATTTCCATCTCCAGTTCCTATTACCTCTGACACCTTAAACAGATAATTTCACCTCTCAAGTTTCCATTCTCGCATCTGGAAAATCGAGTCAACACCACTTAGAAATGGTGGCAGGGGGTGAGAAAGAGATGGAACCGATGTTGTTTAAGGATCCAGACTCACAATGATCGGTAAATCAGTCCTAGAGATGGAATGCACAGTATCAGGAAGAGAGGACACATATACTTTAATCGTCAAACTTGCAAAGAGACTAGAACTTCCAGCCACTGGAGAGAAATGATAACTATGTGATGTGATAGAAGTGGCCATTATTGCTACTATGGCGGTCAAGTTACAATATAAAAATGTATCAAATTAACATGTACCTCTTAAACTGACAGAATGTCACATGTCAAATATGTATTTTTTAAAAGCGGTACTTAGATGTCCTTAGATATAAGAATTCTTGGAAGACCACGTGAGAAATCACTCTATATTCAATATTCAATAAGTGGACATTGTCGTTAATAATAATTCTGCCCAGGAAAGTGTGATGGAACCCTGGTTAAGCATCTCATGGAATTCAGGTTGACTTGGCTGAAGCTTTTTGAACTCCAGGCTTTCCATTTTGGCAAGCTCCTTAGCTAGAACTTTAGCCTGCAGGTCGAAAGAATTGCTCCTTGGACGCCCCTCGCGGTTGGGNTGTATGTTTCCATATCAATACGTTTATCAGTGTTCTAATCCTGTGAGGATTAATTGAAGTAAAAGAGTACCAAGAGAAATTATAAAGTGCAATGCAAATGAGAAGGGCTAAGAACAAAAAACCAAGAATGTCTGTTCTGAAGAATCTTTTCCCAAATGCACAGATTCAGCATTTATTCAGTGACTTCATCACCACATTCACATGTCATTATAAAGTGAGGTGGGCTTCTTTTTTTGTTTGTCTGCTTTTTGTTTTAATTTCAGAGTTAATGGTAATACTGGTATTTGATAAATTTCAAACAAAGAAAAATGATTTTCCTTGCTAGCTTTATAGGTCATATTTTATAAAATACAAAATATGCTCCTGATAAATTTGTGTCCAAATTTATGTTTTTGTGACTCACTTAAATTACTTTCTCTTAGGAGCACTTTTACGTTATAAATCGTGACCTCTCTTTCACGGGTTGAATTTTTTTCCTCTACTTATGTGCGTCTATTAAAATGAAGGCTGCTCAGGTGAAACCATTTTAACACAATTAACACATTTTAACACGATTCCTGTACGTTAGAGGCAACAAATGCTGGACCTGGAGGCTGGAACCTGCCGAGCAGCAGTGAGTGAGCGTGGAAATAACTGGAAATAATGAGTCAGAGTGGACTCGACATTTAATCATGCATCTCCTTACTGAATATCTCAGACTTTCCTTTCATTTTCCAAGAACCCTGATATCAAATGACACGTTCCCACAGAGGCCCCGAGTGCAAGGGTGCGGGTCAGTTCCCAGGCTGGTCCGAAAGCTGAAAACCCTCCACCCCCAGGAAGCCGCCTCTGAAGCACTTCGGAACCTCGGGGCAGAGCCTGAGAAACGGCAAAGACCCTGAGGACAGCGGCGGTGCCTTGCCTCCTTGGTTTTGCTTAATTTGGAGTCTTCATTTTGGGCTCACAGCCAGAGCTAGGCCAGAGACAGGCCAGCTTCCAGGAACCTTGACATTGTAATGGTCTCGGTGGATCTATCTGGCCCTGCTTTGGAGTCCAAGTCCTCCTCCCTGAGGCCCAGACTCTTCAGACTCTAGAACAATCCCCTTCAGAGGCAGCTTGATTTCCATCTCCAGTTCCTATTACCTCTGACACCTTAAACAGATAATTTCACCTCTCAAGTTTCCATTCTCGCATCTGGAAAATCGAGTCAACACCACTTAGAAATGGTGGCAGGGGGTGAGAAAGAGATGGAACCGATGTTGTTTAAGGATCCAGACTCACAATGATCGGTAAATCAGTCCTAGAGATGGAATGCACAGTATCAGGAAGAGAGGACACATATACTTTAATCGTCAAACTTGCAAAGAGACTAGAACTTCCAGCCACTGGAGAGAAATGATAACTATGTGATGTGATAGAAGTGGCCATTATTGCTACTATGGCGGTCAAGTTACAATATAAAAATGTATCAAATTAACATGTACCTCTTAAACTGACAGAATGTCACATGTCAAATATGTATTTTTTAAAAGCGGTACTTAGATGTCCTTAGATATAAGAATTCTTGGAAGACCACGTGAGAAATCACTCTATATTCAATATTCAATAAGTGGACATTGTCGTTAATAATAATTCTGCCCAGGAAAGTGTGATGGAACCCTGGTTAAGCATCTCATGGAATTCAGGTTGACTTGGCTGAAGCTTTTTGAACTCCAGGCTTTCCATTTTGGCAAGCTCCTTAGCTAGAACTTTAGCCTGCAGGTCGAAAGAATTGCTCCTTGGACGCCCCTCGCGGTTGGGAATCTGCCTGCCAATGCAGGGGACACAGGTTCGATCCCTGGTCTGGGAGGATTCTACATGCTGTGAGGCAACTAGGCCCGGTCGCCACACCTGCTGAGCATGAGCTCAGCAGTGAGGGAAACTGGCGCCATTTAACAGCCTGGCAGCCCAGTGCCGGGCAGCCCTGCTCTCTGCACCTGGAGAGGACCCAGCACAGCCACAAATAAATGCAGGAATAAATACAAATTAAAATAAAATTTAAAAAGAATTGCTTCTTGAAATAAAAGACTCCAGCCACATTTTTTGGAGAAGCCTATATATGCCTAGGGACTGGCCTAGTGTTCCAGCGGCTAGGACTCCCCCTTCCAACGCAGGGGACACAGGTCCGATCCCTGGTTGGGCAACTGAGATCCCCATATGCCAAGTGATGCAGCAAAAAAGATGAAAAAAGAAAAAACCCACACCCATAACACAGAGTTGTGGACGACTGTTTCCTCTAAGACGAAACTGATGTGGCTTGGCCAGTGAGCACAGGGATGACCTTTGCAAACATGTTAGTTACCAGAGTAACTGACCGCTTTGAGCAGCTTTAACACCACTCAGAGAACGTTCCTGTCTCCCAAAAGAGGGAAGTGTGGGAAAGGTGTTGGTTCCATTCAGATCTAAGCAAGTGTAATAGATTTGCTTTGCCTTTAGCAACTGCTGTGTGACTACCCCATTTAGAAAACTTCATATTTGGATCACACTGTTTCATATACGTGCCTCTTTGAGAAATAATTACAATTCATTTTGTGCCTGCAATCTGAATCTAAACTGTGGTTGTTGATCATCTCTTCAACTGGTCAATGAAATATCTAGGCATGAATAGGCACTAAATAATAGATCAGTAGATAATTCTGGAAGCATGAGAGGTTTTGCTGCCAGGAATAAAGCATATTAAGATGTAATCTGCCGCCATTCAGTATACATACCAGCATTTGCAATGTGCAGCACCCCAGTGGTGATCTGGGGCATCCCCGGGGAAAGGTGCTCATCTGCCAAAGCACCAAGGTCACTGATTCTTCCAGCCTCGGGACTCTCAACACTGCTTTCCAGTATGCAAGTGGCTGCGGAACAGCCACTCCATCGGACCCTGGACTCTTCCCTCCTTCCAAGACGCAAAAGCCTGTCCATTCTCCAGAATGCCTTGGCAAAGGCTTTGTGTATGTTCTCATACACGCTTTTCATCCCTTTTGCCCTTTTCTTTTTGGAGGAGAAGGTGTCCTCTATAGCTCTGTAGTCCTCACTGAACACTGTGTTGAAAGAATTGATTACTTTTTGCTCTTCTGAAGTCATTTGGTAGGAAGGATCAAGTCTGGAAAGTTGGTGGAGAAGTAAAACCGGGAGTTCCATGGAGGTCAAGTCAGCCGCTGAGGCTCCGTGGTGCCCATCAAACAAACCAAAAAAACACACATTGGGTTTACTGCCAAAATTATTCACGACAATGAATTTATCATTCATGTCAACTCTCCATGTGGAGTTCCTGTCTTTGCAAACAGCGGCTCCTTTAATTAATGGGTGATCCGTTTCCTGAGGATGCACGGAGCTCTCGAGGGCGTTCTGCATGATCTTATAGAACGCTGGCGCCGGCCTCTTCCACAGGAGCTCAAAAGCGTTATTGATGCTCTGCAAGGCCTTCTCGCTGAACGCAAAAGATGACAGCAGCTTAGTAATGGCAGACTGTCTCAGGCCCACGATCGCTGAGAGCCCCGGTTTCTTGCCCCCCGTCCACTGCCAGCCCAGTGTGCTCAGAGCCACGTGCTCCTTCTTGTGGAAGAAAACTCCAGGCAGGTCAACCTCACGCTTGCAGATGGAGCAGGGGAATGTGAGCGTCTCACTGTAGTCCTGCACTGGAGAGTGTTCCTCAGAGACTTCTTCTGATGGCCTCTTCTTCTTCCGTTTAAAATGCTTTCTTTTCCATGTCAGTGGGACGTCATACTCTGGGTCAGCTGTCGGTTTCTTCGCATACAATTGCCTTGCTTTCCAAAACACCCTGCGAGCAGGAATGAAAGGTATTTACTTGCCTGAAATGAGGCAATTTGCGGTTTCCTTTGACTCCTCGAGATTTAATATCATTCTAAAATAGTCTGATTGCTCTTTCTGTGATTCCTCCTCCAAAACACAGAGTACCCACGCAAGGAATTGGTCACTGGCCTGTGTAGGCCCGAGTGAAATTAGGCAAAATCTCTAGGAAGCCAGATAGACCTCTAAGAACAAATAAAGAATCAGCATAATACTTTATCTGGGCAAGTGAAGGTATATGCTTGAGCCTTAGCAATGTGATTTCGAGTATAAGCACAATTATTTTTGTACTTAATTTTTTCCTAATAATAAAGTAATTATATTATATAATATATATAATATAAAGAGATATAATGATTTTTAAAAACACTTTTGTCCTAATTAAAGCTCTCTCAAGAAAATGGGTGGGAGATGCATCTCATGTGGGGGCGTCCACCGTGCTGCTCTCCCAATGCGCATTTAAATCCCTGCGCACAGCTCTGTCGGATGTAGCCACTCATCCCTACGGTAACATGTCAATCACCAGTTTCCCCTTCACAAATGCTCGTTGATCTATTAGCCTATTAGCAAACTTTCCTGGCTTTGCCTCACCAACCAATTTTTGTTTCTCTTTTTTAATGGAAAATTTAAACAGCACACAAGAATGGAAATATGCAATGAGCCCCCATTGCCAGCTTCAACCATTATTAACATTATTTCACTCTTGCTTCTGTGTCCTCAACCACATATTACTTCATTTTACTCAGTTCTTTACTGCAGTATTTTAAAGCACATCCTCCAATTCCATCAGTCTCACTCATCACTTCAGCAGTCAGCACACATTCACTTCTTCAGTGTCTACCACAGGCCAGCTAACAGGCCAGCTTAGGAAGCAAGTTGTGTCCTGGCCTTGAAGCGACGAGGGGAGGAGTCTGTGGCCTCATCCACACGCTTATACGAAGAACCAGAGAGGTCCGCTGGAGCAGGAGCAGAGCCCCGTGACGAGGCCCAGCCGAGGGCCCAGCCCTTCATCTGCGCAGGAAAGGGGCACCGTGACAGCTGAGCCTACTCGAGAAACAGCTGAGAAAAAGCAGCAAAGGCTCCACGGCGAACCCACGGGCGACCAGTTAGCAGGCAGGAGGGCGAAGCGGACCCAGCCAGGGAGCTGGACAGGCAAGCAGAGAAGCACGGGAAAAGGGCAAAACTCTTCAGCTCTTCTGACCAAAATGCATATCAAATGTCTTTTAACTGCTGTTATTGCATAATATTCATGTAAAGAAGACAGTTTTTCTGAGGCCTGTTGAACTGTTTAGACTGTATGTAACGCACACTAATTCTGTAGTGAGGCCTAGAGTCTCCACAGAAAGAGCAAGCTGGGCCAGCACGGGGGTCCCCATCTGCAGAGGAAGCAGCTACACGACTCTCTCACGTGGAGCCGTCCTGGGAAGCAACACGGCCGTTCGTGCATTCAGCAAGCGCTAGGGGCCTGCCCTTTGCCAGGGACTGTTACTTGCTCGGGACAGAGAGGTGAACAAAGGCCTTGTCTGCGACTGAGCTTACAGCCTCATATGGAAACAGGTAACTGAAGGAAAGATGGAAACTGGCACCATCAGAACTGCTAGCGTGAAAGAGCAGAATAGAGTGGAGAGGCCGTCCCCGAGGCCCAGGGCTTAAGAGTCTGCCTGCTACGGCAAGGGGACACGGGTGTGATCCCCGGCCGGGGAAGAGGCCCCTGCCACTGGGCAGCGGAGCCCGTGAGCCGCAGCCAGGAGCGCCGGGAGCCTGCGCTGTGCGCTGAGAGAAGCCGCCTCCCCGAGAAGCCTCTGCTCGCGGCTGGAGAGGAGCCCCCACTCATGCAGCAGGGAAACCCACAGGCAGAGATGGGACCCAGTGCAGCCAAAACTACATTAAAAGTAAATAAAAGCACTTTTAAGGAAAAGAATAGGAGTAAACAGAGAGGGGCTTCCGGGCGGCCCAGTGCTTAGACTCTGAGCTCCCCATGCGGGGGCACCGGGTCAGCCACTGGCGAGAGAAGATCCTGCACGCTGCGCGGCACGGCCGGAAAGGAAGAGGCAGAGAGGCAGAGCGCTTCCAGCATAAGGCAGACAGACGGCTACATCCCTGTCCCGTGAGCACGGGCCACCGGAAGTCACGCTTTCATCTGACTACATCCCTCTCCCGTGAGCACGGGCCACCGGAAGTCACGCTTTCATCCGACTATATCCCTCTCAGTGAGCACAGTCCAGCAGGAAGTCACGCTTTCATCCGACTATATCCCTCTCAGTGAGCACAGGCCACCAGGAAGTCACGCTTTCATCTGACTATATCCCTCTCCCGTGAGCACGGGCCACCGGAAGTCACGCTTTCATCCGACTATGGCCCTCTCAGTGAGCACAGTCCACCAGGAAGTCACGCTTTCATCCAACTATATCCCTCTCCCGTGAGCACAGTCCAGCAGGAAGTCACGCTTTCATCCAACTATATCCCTCTCAGTGAGCACGGGCCACCAGGAAATCATGCTTTCATCTGACTATATCCCTCTCAGTGAGCACAGTCCAGCAGGAAATCATGCTTTCATCTGACTATATCTCTCTCCCGTGAAGTCACGCTTTCATCTGACTATGTCCTTCTCCCGTGAGCACGGTCCACCAGGAAGTCACACTTTCATCTGACAACTGAGAAGCTGGAGGGAAAAGGAAGCTGCAGATATAATTATTTACTGACTACATTTGTTATCCGATACAAATGGAAAAAAAATTACCTGAAAGCACTGGTCGTCTCCATGCTCCTGCGGGACTGCCACCTTCCTTGGCGCTCTCTTCAGCAGCGCTCCGGCCCCGTCCCTCCAGCCTGCCTGGCAGTGGTGGCGGTGAGGCTGGGGTGAGGGGCGGCGGTGGCAGCAGGGGGGGCGTTGGGGGGCGGCCCCCTCACTTGGCCACGGGCCTCCTCACCCGGAATGTTTGCTGCGGCATCTGGAACCTCAGTCAGAACTGACTCTGATTCTGAACGACTATGAAGCGATAAGGGCACAGAAGGTGTAAGTGACGAGCCTGTCTCTGAAATTTCTGAAAGAAGGCTCGTTCGTTGAATACGCCGCCTTGTGCCCGCATGATCAGATCCAAAAGATGAAAGGAGTGCCTATCAATTTGCGTCAGTTAACTGACTGTCAATTAAGTTGTACCCCCACTCAGGGGAAGGTGTCTGGGGCCATCTCTCCAGACACGCCTTCCTCCCGGTCCTGGAGAGCCTGTCTGCTCCATCCTGCTGCTACAAATCTTCGCTTGAAAGTTACACCCCGCCCCCCTTTTTCTGGACTTGTTTCCTGAGGCTGACCTCTTCCTGGCCAGTACCTTTAGCTCCTCGGCTCTCTGAAGCTGCCCTCTCTGCAATGAGAGCAGTCTTAACTATGGATCACCAGGAAAGTCCTGTTTCCTGGATTCTTAATCCACAGCTGTATTCCACTTTCCCACCCTGGGCTGGATTAGAACTGGAGTCCAAGAGTAGCTTGCTTGCATATTGAAGACTGGACAAGCCTGGCTACATATTTGACATCACTACGGGCACATATGAAGGGTTAATGCGGACACTATGGGGAAANGAAGTCACGCTTTCATCCGACTATATCCCTCTCAGTGAGCACAGTCCACCAGGAAGTCACGCTTTCATCTGACTATATCCCTCTCCCGTGAGCACGGGCCACCGGAAGTCACGCTTTCATCCGACTATATCCCTCTCAGTGAGCACAGTCCAGCAGGAAATCATGCTTTCATCTGACTATATCTCTCTCCCGTGAAGTCACGCTTTCATCTGACTATGTCCTTCTCCCGTGAGCACGGTCCACCAGGAAGTCACACTTTCATCTGACAACTGAGAAGCTGGAGGGAAAAGGAAGCTGCAGATATAATTATTTACTGACTACATTTGTTATCCGATACAAATGGAAAAAAAATTACCTGAAAGCACTGGTCGTCTCCATGCTCCTGCGGGACTGCCACCTTCCTTGGCGCTCTCTTCAGCAGCGCTCCGGCCCCGTCCCTCCAGCCTGCCTGGCAGTGGTGGCGGTGAGGCTGGGGTGAGGGGCGGCGGTGGCAGCAGGGGGGGCGTTGGGGGGCGGCCCCCTCACTTGGCCACGGGCCTCCTCACCCGGAATGTTTGCTGCGGCATCTGGAACCTCAGTCAGAACTGACTCTGATTCTGAACGACTATGAAGCGATAAGGGCACAGAAGGTGTGAGTGACGAGCCTGTCTCTGAAATTTCTGAAAGAAGGCTCGTTCGTTGAATGCGCCGCCTTGTGCCCGCATGATCAGATCCAAAAGATGAAAGGAGTGCCTATCAATTTGCGTCAGTTAACTGACTGTCAATTAAGTTGTACCCCCACTCAGGGGAAGGTGTCTGGGGCCATCTCTCCAGACACGCCTTCCTCCCGGTCCTGGAGAGCCTGTCTGCTCCATCCTGCTGCTACAAATCTTCGCTTGAAAGTTACACCCCGCCCCCCTTTTTCTGGACTTGTTTCCTGAGGCTGACCTCTTCCTGGCCAGTACCTTTAGCTCCTCGGCTCTCTGAAGCTGCCCTCTCTGCAATGAGAGCAGTCTTAACTATGGATCACCAGGAAAGTCCTGTTTCCTGGATTCTTAATCCACAGCTGTATTCCACTTTCCCACCCTGGGCTGGATTAGAACTGGAGTCCAAGAGTAGCTTGCTTGCATATTGAAGACTGGACAAGCCTGGCTACATATTTGACATCACTACGGGCACATATGAAGGGTTAATGCGGACACTATGGGGAAAGCGGAGATATGCATGCAAGCGAGTCTCTCTGCTCAAGGCTGAACGTGCTGGCAAGCGAGGCATTCTGCCAAGGAGTCTGGACACAGCCTTGAGTTTAATGGTCCATTGTTAATGAGGGAACATTCCTTTCTCTTGATATAGAGAAGAGGGCTCTGGACAGACTTTGCAGTGAACAGAGGTCTCACTCCCCTTGCTGTATGGTAACATGTATGCACCTGCGCTGTGCTGGAAAGGCTCATTCATAAGATCTGGAATGCTTCCTGGGGGTATATAGTGATAAACCGCCATTATTAGGGGCGCAGTGTTTTCCTCTGGCCAGAGTGTGTGTGTCTGTGTCTCGTTCGTCTTGTGTGTCATTTCACTTGTAATCTCCAGTAATCAACACACATACCCCAGTCAACCCAAAGTTATACGTCCAAAATGGAGCTCACTACCTTTCCTCTGGGCTTCCCAGGTGGTGTGGTGGACAGGGTGGCATGATTGGGAGAATGGCATTGAAACATGTGTAATATCATATAAGAAATGAATCGCCAGTCTAGGTTTGATGCAGGATACAGGATGCTTGGGGCTGGTGCACTGGGATGACCCAGAAGGATGGTATGGGAAGGGAGGTGGGAGGAGGGGTTCAGGATTGGGAACACGTGTACACCTGTGGTGGATTCATGTTGCTGTATGGCAAAACCAATACAGTATTGTAAAGTAAAAATAAATAAATACATAAAACAGGGGAAAAAAAGACTCCACCTGCCATTTCAGGAGATGCAGGAAACGTGGGTTCAATCCCTGGGTTGGGACTATCCCCTGGAGGAGGGTGTGGCACCCCACTCCAGAATCCTTGCCTGGAGAATCCCATGGGCGGAGGAGCCTGGTGGGCTGCAGGCGGCGGGGTCGCAAAGAGACAGCCACCACTGGGCTCTCATACACGTTCCTCCAGAATCGCCTTCCACTGTTAACTTGCTGAGGCTGGAGACAGTGTTGGCCTGGGTTCCTTTCCTGCAGTTCCAGGTTAGGGCTGGCTGAGACGGGCGCCTGGGGGCGCCACCCCTGAGCACCACCATGGCTCCGCGACCTGACCGCAGGTGCAGAGGCGCCTGGCAGCTGCAGAGGCGCCTGGCAGCTTCCCCTTTGGCCGGTTCTCTCCGCTCCGATGAATCCGCAGCAGCTCCTGCCTCTGGAGCCCTAAGGCAGACGCTCCCTGCAGATTCCTCCGCCAGCGCCCCCGATCCGCAGCCGGGCCTTCTCGTCTTCTCAGGCTTGTCAGGGACTCCCCTGCCCCTTCGCTGTCCCGGAGGTCCGCGTGCCCGTCTCCTTCCACAAACTGTGTAAGGTCAGATTTCAACAGTAAAATCTTCACTCCGTCACTCGGAACCCGAGCTGACAGGGGCGCCACCATCTCACCTGTCCCCCCCTCCGGGACCGCGACCACACCCCCGACTCCCCACGTGGCCCTCCCCGCCGCGATCACCCCTCTGGCACCAAAACACTCGGCCTGCAGGACCCCCTCCGAGCACGCAGAGCTGACCCTGCCGCCCGATCCTTGTGAGGGATTTGCCCTTGTTCTTGGGATAAAATCCTTCAAGCTCCACCTGTTCACTTCAGTTCAGTTCAGTTCAGTCGCTCAGTCGTGTCCGACTCTTTGCAACCCCATGGACTGCAGCACGCCAGGCCTCCCTGTCCATCACCAACTCCCGCAATTCACTCAAACTCATGTCCATTGAGTCAGTGATGCCATCCAGACATCTCATCCTCTGTCATCCCCTTCAACTCCTGCCTTCAATCTTTCCTAGCATCAAGCTCTTTTCAAGTGAGTCAGCTCTTCACATCAGGTGGCCAAAGAATTGGAGTTTCAGCTTCAACATCTGTCCTTCCAGTGAACACCCAGGATTGATCTCCTTTAGGATGGACTGGTTGGATCTCCTTGCAGTTCAAGAGGCTCTAAAAAGTCTTCCCCAACACCACAGTTCAAAAGCATCAATTCTTTGGCACTCAGCCTTCTTCACAGTCCAATTCTCACATCCATACATGACCACTGGAAAAACCATAGCCTTGACTAGATGGACCTTTGTTGACAAAGTGACATCTCTTCTGTTTAACACACTGGCTAGGTTTTGCTTCTGGTAACTCGTCTAGCTTCCTCGGCATCATTGCCTCCCTCAACCCCTCCTTAACTCTTCCCCGGTTTGGTAAGAAATGGTATATGGTCATTTTAATCTGAATTTCTTGCTGTTCAATTAGGTTGCTTTAAACTGTGTGTGTGTGTGTGTGTGTGTGTGTGGACGTCTCGAAAGTCTTTATTGCATTTGTTCAAATACTGTTTCTGTCTCGGTTTTTTGGCTGCAAGGCACGTGGCATTTTAGCTCCCTAGCCAGGGATAGAACCTGTGCCCCCTGCACTGGAAGGAGAAATCTTAACCACTGGACTGCCAGGGAAATCCCTTCAATTGTTTTTTTTTAGGGGGGAGGGAGATTTACTTTATAATTTGTTTTCAGCTGGGCCTTCAGTTCAGTTCAGTTCAGTCACTCAGTCATGTCTGACTCTTTGTGACCCCATGAATCGCAGCACGCCAGGCCTCCCTGTCCATCACCATCTCCCAGAGTTCACTCAGACTCACGTCCATCGAGTCTGTGATGCCATCCAGCCATCTCATCCTTGGTCGTCCTCTTCTCCTCCTGCCCCCAATCCCTCCCAGCATCAGAGTCTTTTCCAGTGAGTCAACTCTTCACATGAGGTGGCCAAAGTGCTGGAGTTTCAGCTTTAGCATCATTCTTTCCAAAGAAATCCCAGGGCTGATCTCCTTCAGAATGGACTGGTTGGATCTCCTTGCAGTCCAAGGACTCTCAAGAGTCTTCTCCAACACCACAGTTCAAAAGCATCAATTCTTTGGCACTCAGCCTTCTTCACAGTCCAACTCTCACATTCATACATGACCACTGGAAAAACCATAGCCTTGACTAGATGGACCTTTGTTGACAAAGTGACATCTCTTCTGTTTAACACACTGGCTAGGTTTTGCTTCTGGTAACTCGTCTAGCTTCCTCGGCATCATTGCCTCCCTCAACCCCTCCTTAACTCTTCCCCGGTTTGGTAAGAAATGGTATATGGTCATTTTAATCTGAATTTCTTGCTGTTCAATTAGGTTGCTTTAAACTTTGTGTGTGTGTGTGTGTGTGTGTGTGGACGTCTCGAAAGTCTTTATTGCATTTGTTCAAATACTGTTTCTGTCTCGGTTTTTTGGCTGCAAGGCACGTGGCATTTTAGCTCCCTAGCCAGGGATAGAACCTGTGCCCCCTGCACTGGAAGGAGAAATCTTAACCACTGGACTGCCAGGGAAATCCCTTCAATTGTTTTTTTTTAGGGGGGAGGGAGATTTACTTTATAATTTGTTTTCAGCTGGGCCTTCAGTTCAGTTCAGTTCAGTCACTCAGTCATGTCTGACTCTTTGTGACCCCATGAATCGCAGCACGCCAGGCCTCCCTGTCCATCACCATCTCCCAGAGTTCACTCAGACTCACGTCCATCGAGTCTGTGATGCCATCCAGCCATCTCATCCTTGGTCGTCCTCTTCTCCTCCTGCCCCCAATCCCTCCCAGCATCAGAGTCTTTTCCAGTGAGTCAACTCTTCACATGAGGTGGCCAAAGTGCTGGAGTTTCAGCTTTAGCATCATTCTTTCCAAAGAAATCCCAGGGCTGATCTCCTTCAGAATGGACTGGTTGGATCTCCTTGCAGTCCAAGGACTCTCAAGAGTCTTCTCCAACACCACAGTTCAAAAGCATCAATTCTTTGGCACTCAGCCTTCTTCACAGTCCAA
>SJYW01002690.1:344421-377789 GCA_006410735.1 Raphicerus campestris
AGGAAAAATATACCCATGTGAATGCAGAGTTCCAAAGAATAACAAGGAGAGATAAGAAAACCTTCTTCAGCGATCAATACAAAGAAATAGAGGAAAACAACAGAATGGGAAAGACTAGAGGTCTCTTCAAGAAAATTAGAAATTAAAAGGGAGCATTTCATGCAAAGATGGGCTCAATAAAGGACAGAAATGGTAGGGACCTAACAGAAGCAGAAGATATTAAGAAGAGGTGGCAAGAATACACAGAAGAACTGTACAAAAAAGATCTTCACAACCCAGATAATCATGATGGTGTGATCACTCACCTAGAGCCAGACATCCTGGAATTCGAAGTCAAGTGGGCCTTAGGAAGCATCACAATGAACAAAGCTAGTGGAGGTGATGGAATTCCAGTGGAGCTATTTCAAATCCTAAAAGATGATGCTGTGAAAGTGCTGCACTCAATATTTCAGCAAATTTGGAAAACTCAGCAGTGGCCACAGGACTGGGAAAAGTCAGTTTGCATTCTAATACCAAAGAAAGGCAATGCCAAAGAATGCTCAAACTACTGCACAATTGCACTCATCTCACACGCTAGTAAAGTAATGCTCAAAATTCTCCAAGCCAGGTTTCAGCAATACATGAACTGTGAAATTCCATATATTCAAGCTGGTTTTAGAAAAGGCAGAGGAACCAGAGATCATATTGCCAGCATCGCTGGATCATGGAAAAAGCAAGAGAGTTCCAGAAAAACATCTATTTCTGCTTTCTTGACTATGCCAAAGCCTTTGACTGTGTGGATCACAATCAACTGTGGAAAATTCTGAAAGAGATGGGAATACCAGACCACCTGACCTGCCTCTTGAGAAACCGATATGCAGGTCAGGAAGCAACAGTTAGAACTGGACATGAAACAACAGACTGGTTCCAAATAGGAAAAGGAGTACATCAAGGCTGTATATTGTCACCATGCTTATTTAACTTCTACGCAGAGTACATCATGAGAAACGCTGGACTGGAAGAAACACCAGCTGGAATCAAGATTGCCGGGTGAAATATCAATAACCTCAGATATGCAGATGACACCACCCTTATGGCAGAAAGTAAAGAGGAGCTAAAAAGCCTCTTGATGAAAGTGAAAGAGGAGAGTGAAAAAGTTGGCCTAAAGCTCAACATTCAGAACATTCAACATTGAGAAAAGATCATGGCATCTGGTCCCATCACTTCATAGCAAATTGATGGGGAAACAATAGAAGCAGTGACAGCCTTTATTTTTCTGGCCTCCAAAATCACTGCAGATGGTGACTGCAGCCATGAAATTAAAAGACGCTTGCTACTTGGAAGAAAAGCTATGAGCAACCTAGACAGCATATTAAAGAGCAGAGACATTACTTTGTCAACAAAGGTCCGTCTAGTCAAAGCTATGATTTTTCCACTAGTCATGTATGGATGTGAAAGTTGGACCGTAAAGAAAGCTGAGCACTGAAGAATTGATGCTTTTGAACTGTGGCGTTGGAGAAGACTCTTGAGAGTCCCTTGGACTGCAAGGAGATCCAACTACTCTATCCTAAAGGAGATCAGTCCTGAATATTCATTGGAAGGACTGATGCTGAAGCTGAAATTGCAATACTTGGCCACCTGATGTGAAGAACTGACTCACTGGAAAAGACCCTGATGCTGGGGAAGATTGAAGGCAGGAGGAGAAAAAGACGACAGAGGATGAGATGGTTGGATGGCATCAAGGACTTGATGGATACAAGTTTGAGTAAACCCTGGGAGTTGGTGATGGGCAGGGAGGCCTCACGTGCTGCAGTCCATGGGGTCACAAATAGTCGGACACGACTGAGTGACTGAACTGAAGTGATAAACTCAGAATATGTATCAATATAAACAGTATGAACGCTGTGCTCTAGAGTCGGGGGGCTGCAACTATTGAGCCTAAGCACCTGTGCTCTGCCTCCAGGAAGCCATTGCCATGAGAAGCCCAGACACTTCACAAGGAGCAGCCCTGCTCAGTGTAGCTAGAGATGCCGCTGAAAGCGCCAAAGGCTGCATGTGCAGCCGAATAAAGGCATGAATCAGTAAAATTAACTAGCTAATGAGAAAAACAACTCATGTACTACACGACACAGTAAAGCTTAGGCTCGGGCCTTGTCAATAATCATGTATAGTACAATACTGGCTCATCAGCTGTGACGAAGGCCCCGCACTAACAGCAGATGTTAGTAAGTCACGGAGAGAGTGAGGGGCATGTGGGAAGCCTCTGTGCTCTTTCCTGTAACCCTGAAACTGCTTTAAAAATAAAGGTAATTGAAAACACATATGTGTATGTGTATGTGTAGGTAGAAATGCTGTAGGAAAATATCTTTTCGGCAGTATATCCGATAGTTTAATTTTCCCAAGGCGTGTCTAAATAGTAAAGTGAAAAGCGAAAGTGAAGGCACTCAGTCGTGTCTGACTCTCTGCCACTCCGTGGAATGTAGCCTGCCAGGTTCCTACGTCCACAGGATTTTCCAGGCCAGAACACTGGAGTGGGTTGCCCTTTCCTTCTCCAGGGGATCTTCCTGACCCAGTGGTCAAATCCAGGTCTCCTGCATTGTAGGCAGATGCTTTACTGTCTGAGCCACCAGGGAAGTAAAAAAATAAACAGTAAAGCTTGTAGGAAATTAAAAGATTGACGATCTGGGAGGGAAGAGAAGGATTCCTTCAGTCTTCGGTGTCTGCAGCAAGTATCCACTTTATATACTGAGCACCTGCAGGACTAGGGGCTGGAGAGATAGGCCAGGGATGGTTCTCTGCACGTGAGGAGCTCGCGGTCGCGGGGGGTGAGTCACACAGACCTGTTACAGGACAGTAACCAAGCTGGGGCTTTTTTCTCTCCGTCTTTTTCTTTTTCTCCCGTGGGATCTTTGCTCCCAGACCAGAGATCGAGGCTGCACTGGTGCAGTGGGAGGCCTGCCGGGGAAGTCCCTGCTGGCGCCTGTCTCCCAGCAAACCGGGCGCACCGTCACAGCCCCGCAGCCCTGCGGCAGGCGCCGGGCCCCTGTCTCCCGGGCGAGCGCCGGGATCTCTGCGCGCTGACTGACCTCGCCCACAGAAGTGGCAGAGCTGAGCAGCAAGGGCAGGAGTGTTAGCCAGAAACATGGGTAACTGGTCCACAGCGTCAGGGTTGGAGGTATAGCATCAGCTCGTTTTGGAAGAAGAGGACCATAAGGGCTTTGTTCTGTGGAGTCAGCCCGAGTCTCATCATGGTGAAGTCCAAACACGCTCGCAAGCCCTGTTCCCCCCTTTCCTTCTTCTCGCCTTTCTGGCCCCCCGGGGTGAGTCTCTCCCTCACGAGGGCCGGTCAGGGACGCACGGCTCAGTGGACGGGTGGCCCAGGAGGGAACGCCGAAAGCCAGCCGCCCACCCCCGCCTCTGCACAAGCGCCTGCCCAGCGCAGGTCCCTGCGCGCAGGAGCGAGGCCGCGGCCCGGCCTGCGGGCCCTGAGAGCCGCGGTCCTCGGGGAGCGGCCTCTGGGCATCGCAGCTCCGGCACAGCCCGCCAGCGTGCGGGGCCTCCTGGGCCCCAGGCAGGCAAAGTGTAGTGTGCAGTTTGCGGACAGTCTCTATAAAAGCCCAGCATTTACTGAACAGCAGGAGCACTCAGAGGGAACACGCAGAGCGAGAGGGCGCCGCCGCTCAGCGCCCCTCGCCCGCCGGCGGCCCAGCGCTCCATTCCGGGAGGGAAGGAGGGGAGGACGGGGACAGGTCGCCCTCGTGAAAAGCCAAGCTGCTTCTGGTGGGTTTGGGTTTTAAGTATATTTCCCACTCACATCACTCCTCTACTTGAACCCTCCCCAGGACGCAGCCCCTGCTCTCGGGATGAAGGTCAGAAGCCCCCATGCGGGAGAGGAAGGGCCTGGGAAGCTTCAGCCTCCCTCCTTGCCCAGCCCCACTTTTCTTTTATTTTTAATTAAAAAACAAACAAACAAGCAGGTGTGTGCTTTTTGTCTGTTTTGCTGCATCACACACAGCTGGTGGGGTCTTAGTCCCCTAGCCACTGACAGCTGGCTGTGAAGCCCCAGGCCTAACACTGGACTGCCAGGGAATTCCCTGAGGTCTCTGGCTTTATTTTTTATTATTGTTTTTAAAGAAACAAATGCTTTTATCGCACATTTATACAATCTGCATAGCTGCCGCAAGTGTTCACCCCTTCTACGACTCCCTCAGTAAAAAGCGGTCACCAGGTGATGTTTCTCTACCGACACATACACACATGTATACAACAGTATTTTTTCTTTTTTTACAAATCCATATCCCTTATTTTTTAAAAGCAGAAAAAGGCGTACTGCCCCTTTCTTGAACGTTCCTTCAACACGGCCACACTCTGCACACCTCAGGCCCATCCATGCATTTCCCTCCACTTTGAATTACTCTCCCTCCTTGTCACTCAGTTAATCCTAACTCATTCTTAGCTTCTCAGCCAAAGCATCACTTCCACAAGCTGAACCTGAGCGCCAGCAGGAGAGCATTTCTGATGCCTCACACAAATCCACTGACCTTGTCAGAAGCGTTCACGACTCCTGGCACTTTCCCTTTATTTGAGTTTCTGCGGATGCATTTGTGTGATGATTTAATTAATGTCTGTCTCTCCATTCATGCCTGCCTGCCATTTTAACCAGAGCCAGTGCATAGACTTAGAATAAGCAGATACGCCTGGCCTGAGGGGGGAGTTCCACAAGCATGTATTAGATAATAAATAAACGAACATGTGAAGCCAGTGTTCGAGCTCTTAAATGTTCACGGTTTTGCTTGTTTGGGGCCAGGAGAATGACTTTCGGGATCTCAGTTCCCAGACCAGGAATTGAACCCGAGCCCTCAGCAGCAAAAAGTGCAGAGTCCTAACCACTGGACCACCCGGGAATTCCCTATAGATAATTAGCTTTGAATAAAGGGAGTAAGAAAGACCCTGATCCTTTTCCCTGTTCCTCAGTTCCTAGTCTGACGAGCCCAGCCCAGATGCTGAGCCGCGGCAGGGCTGAAAGAAGCATGTGAGGGTCTTTTTGATTCTGTTGGGAACCTGAGCACCAGGCACTTACCCTCTGCAGCTGTGCCGTCTGCTGTGGCAGCCACCAGCCAGGTATGCTCTTTAAACTTAACTAGTTCAGTTCAGTTCAGCTCAGTCGCTCAGTTGTGTCCGACTCTTTGCGATCCCATGAATTGCAGCACGCCAGGCCTCCCTGTTCATTACGAACTCCCGGAGTTCACTCAGACTCACGTCCATCGAGTGAGTGAAGCCATCCAGCCATCTCATCCTCGGTCGTCCCCTTCTCCTCCTGCCCCCAATCCCTCCCAGCATCAGAGTCTTTTCCAATGAGTCAACTCTTCACATGAGGTGGCCAAAGTACTGGAGCTTCAGCTTCAGCATCATTCCTTCCAAAGAAATCCCAGGGCTGATCTTCAGAATGGACTGGTTGGATCTCCTTGCAGTCCAAGGGACTCTCAACTAACCCTCAACTAGTAACANAATCCACTGACCTTGTCAGAAGCGTTCACGACTCCTGGCACTTTCCCTTTATTTGAGTTTCTGCGGATGCATTTGTGTGATGATTTAATTAATGTCTGTCTCTCCATTCATGCCTGCCTGCCATTTTAACCAGAGCCAGTGCATAGACTTAGAATAAGCAGATACGCCTGGCCTGAGGGGGGAGTTCCACAAGCATGTATTAGATAATAAATAAACGAACATGTGAAGCCAGTGTTCGAGCTCTTAAATGTTCACGGTTTTGCTTGTTTGGGGCCAGGAGAATGACTTTCGGGATCTCAGTTCCCAGACCAGGAATTGAACCCGAGCCCTCAGCAGCAAAAAGTGCAGAGTCCTAACCACTGGACCACCCGGGAATTCCCTATAGATAATTAGCTTTGAATAAAGGGAGTAAGAAAGACCCTGATCCTTTTCCCTGTTCCTCAGTTCCTAGTCTGACGAGCCCAGCCCAGATGCTGAGCCGCGGCAGGGCTGAAAGAAGCATGTGAGGGTCTTTTTGATTCTGTTGGGAACCTGAGCACCAGGCACTTACCCTCTGCAGCTGTGCCGTCTGCTGTGGCAGCCACCAGCCAGGTATGCTCTTTAAACTTAACTAGTTCAGTTCAGTTCAGCTCAGTCGCTCAGTTGTGTCCGACTCTTTGCGATCCCATGAATTGCAGCACGCCAGGCCTCCCTGTTCATTACGAACTCCCGGAGTTCACTCAGACTCACGTCCATCGAGTGAGTGAAGCCATCCAGCCATCTCATCCTCGGTCGTCCCCTTCTCCTCCTGCCCCCAATCCCTCCCAGCATCAGAGTCTTTTCCAATGAGTCAACTCTTCACATGAGGTGGCCAAAGTACTGGAGCTTCAGCTTCAGCATCATTCCTTCCAAAGAAATCCCAGGGCTGATCTTCAGAATGGACTGGTTGGATCTCCTTGCAGTCCAAGGGACTCTCAACTAACCCTCAACTAGTAACAGCAAGTTAACACTTCAGTTCCTCAGTGTCACTGGCCATGTTTTACACGCTCAGTGGCCACACATGGTCAACGGCTACCAGGTTGGACCGTGCTAACGCAGAACATTTTCATTGTCACAGAAAGTTTCACTGACTAGCGCTACCCTAGGGTGAAAAGCAGCCTCTTCTGCGCAGGAACGCGGGGCGGGGCGGCGCGGAGACCCTGCCTGCACTGGTTACTCTGAGTGTCTGTGTTCCACGTGGTGCTGAGTGGCGCAACGGGAGAATCTCCGCCTGGAGACGCGACACCTCAGTGCTTCCGTTAGGGCTTTATGGCATTGAATTTGTTAGAGCACATGTTTAGGCGCTTAGTCAGCCCTCGGGAATAGCAGCCGCTATTAGGGCGCAGTCCTACACTGTTGCTGGGAGTGTGGACTGGTGCAGCTTCTATGGAGAACAATGTGAAGGCTCTTTGAAAAATTAAAAGTAGAACTACCATAAGACTGGGCAATCCCACTCCTAAGCATATATCCAGAGGAAACCATAATTCCAAAAAATACATGCACCCCCAGTGTTCACTGCAGCACCATTTATCAGGACATGGAAGTAACCCAAATGTTTCCTGATGGAGAAGTGGATAAAGAAGGTGTGGCGCATGTGCACACTGGAATGTTTCTCAGCCATAAGAGAGAATGGAATAGCGCCATTTGCAACATGCATGGACCCAGAGACCATCACTAAGCGAAGTAAGTCAGACAAAGACAAATACATGATCCCACCTGTATCTGGAGTCTTCAGAAAGGATGCAAAACAGGAGTGAAGTCACGGACAGAGAGAATGAACTTATAGTTCCCGAGGGGTTAGGGGGATGAGGGATAAACTTGGAGATTGAGACTGACATATAAACGCCACTATATATCATACTATTTATAATAATATAAACACGACTGTACGTGATATATGGAGGATAACCAACAGGAAGCTACTGCATAGCGCATGGGAACTCTACTCAATGCTCTGCAATAACCTGTATGGAAAAGAATCTTAGAAAGCGTGGATATATGTGAATGTATAACTGATTTACTCTGCTGTACACTTGCAACTTGCACAACATTGTAAATCAGTTGTGCTCTGGTTAAAATTAAAAGCAAAGCAGCATCCACCATCGTCATCGTCTGAAAGTCAAAGTGATTCAGAACAAGAGAGAGACTGGTCTAAGTCACTTACCTCCTCTGAGCCCCAAGCTCCTCATCCCTAAGCTGGGGATACTGTAGTAGCCTCACACCTGGGTAAGGATTAGATGGGACACTTGGCAGAAATGGGCTAACGTGGCGTCTGTCACGTGGTAAGTGTCCCTAAACTGCTAGTTGAAAGTGAGAGTGAAAGTCGCTCAGTCGTGTCCGACTCTCTGCGACCCCGTGGGCCGTCCGTGGGGCTCTCCAGGCCAGAGTGCTGGAGTGGGTGGCCAGGCCCTTCTCCAGGGGATCTTCCCAACCCAGGGATTAAACCCAGGTGTCGGACATGGCAGGCAGATTCTTTACCAACTGAGCCAGAGGGAAGCCCAAAGCTGTTAGTTTTTCTTCCTTTATTATTGTTGAGTGCTACGACAAATTTGATTTTCTCATACATCAACTCAGAAATTGGATTCCAGCTGTGAAAACATTCCACGTGTGTGCCTAAAGCCGTGAGGATGTGGCTGGGAGGGCTAACTTCCTGAAGCTTTCATTTGGTTTGCTGAGGACTCACTCACAGCCCAACTTGTAAGTCCAATGGTTAGTAAGAATCAGTTAGAATCCTTTAATCAGACCCACATCTCTGGGATGCCCAAGACGGCTCACCAGACTAAGGAGCGCCCAACTTATGCTGTAGGTCAGAATTCTGCAAAAAGAACTGGTTATCTGTAACAACTGAGCTTTTAATTAAGCCACAGCGAGACTCCTCTAAGGTCTCCCGTCAATTCTGCTGGCTCTGTTTTCTTCCAAATTTTAGACTTGTTTCATAAGGCAACCAGGTTCCAAATAGGATATGTGAGAGTGGGAAAAAAAGAGGGAGGGAAAGGATGTTTAATCTGATGTCAAGTTAAAAAAGAGGGAGGGAAAGGTGTGGGTGGCAGAAAGGGAGCCCTAATATTTCTTGAATACCCACCATTTGCCAGACAATGTTCTGAGTACTTTTTCTTGTGGACTTTCTTTTTTCTTATTTTTTTTAATTCAAAAGAATATTTAACCATATGGTCAAAATGTAATTATATTTAAAGTCTATAAAGTTTAAATGCATGTTTATATTAAAAAGGTAAATGACATGAATATAAATTTTTTTAAATTAAAACTATTTTTTACATTAAAAAAATGCTATTTTTCTTCTACCATAGGCAAAGTGACCTTTCAAAACTAGAAAACAAAGTGAAGTCGTAATCACTGTCAGATTTTTAGTCAAAGATACTAAAATAAGCTGTTTTATTAGCTTTTTAGAAAATTCAATGATGTCTTCCTAAATAATTTTATAAAATTGTTCACATTCTTTGCACTCAAAAGTTCATCTATTAATGAAAAAGAAAATCTACTTCATGCTTCCCAGATGTAAGGTTTAGATGTATAAGCACACACAGTTAAGGGTAACATGAGTTCTTTACCGTTGCAAAATGTCCACGCACTGTGTGGCATTAGCGAATGCGGGTCTCCTGGAAGAGAAGCTTCAGAACCGTGAACTGAAGACAAAGGGAGGCCAGGAAGCGGCGCCCGGTGCGCTGGGAAACAGCGCTTTGTTACGCAGGAGTCTTCTGCATTCCTGCTTGCAAGGAGGATTTGACAAGTTAATTAATTTGTCTTTTCTCTTCCCTAAGCATTCCTGCCACTCAAAACTTTCCTGAACTCCAAAACGGCGCCTCTTTCAGACGCAAAACTTCTCCGGATTCTGAGGCGGGCGACTTGTTTCCAGGCTCCAGGAGGAGAGATGCGGGGAGCAGCGTCTCGAGTGGCTTGCTGCTGCGGGCAGAAGGCGCGCGCTCGGCTCCCTCGGAACCGCACCGTCTGGAGCTCACACCAAGTGACAAATCAAAGTGCAGCAAAGTCGCTCAGTCGTGTCCAACTCTGCGACCCCATGGACTGTAGCCCACCAGGCTCCTCGGTCCGTGGGATTTTCCAGGCAGTAGGACTGGAGTGGATTGCCATTTGCTTCTCCAGGATCTTCCTGACTCAGGGATGGAATCCAGGTCTCCCGCATTGCAGACAGACGCTTTACCGTCTGAGCCACCAAGGAAGCCCGACAAATGGAAAGATGAGCGTTAGCGACTCTGACCCTCTGGGCTGTGGATCCCAGCACAGGGCTCCTCTTGCCTGAGGCCAAGGGTGATCCTGCTTTAAAAAGGAATTGAGCAGAGCTCAGTCATTCACAGGGGTGTGAAGACTATTCTTGAAAGGCAATGCTGCAGTGAACTCTCAGTGAAGACAGCTAGAAGCCCATGCAATAAGGCCCTCCTTTTGCTCGAAACATCTCACACGATGGCTTAGAAATAAAATACAAAGAGAAAGTTTAGTGTCGCGACGACTGTGACCAGGGCCACCTCGCACTGTCCTCAGTAACTGACTGAGACGAAAAAAGATGTACTTGTGAAAGATAAGGTCGGCAAAGCTCACAGAGCGCGTAGCAAAGCACCTTTACAAACACGGCCAGGCAAGTCTTTAAACAGGACCCACAGAAGCACTGGACAGGAAACACCGCAAATTACATATTAAAAGCTTCCGATCCTTAAAGGACACGATTAAGAGTCAAAGGCAAGTCACAGACAAGAGGAAAGAGTTACAACATGTATGTCCATCAGAGAGCTTCCCGGGGCTCAGTGCCAAAGAACTGGCCTGCCAAAGCAGGAGACAGGAGAGACGCAGGTTCGACCCCTGGGTGGGAAGGTCCCTGGAGAAGGAAATGCAACCCACTGCAGTGTTCTTGCCGGGGAAATCTCATGGACAGAGAAGCCTGGTGGGCAAAGTCCAACGGGGTCACAAAAGAGTCAGACACGACTCAGCAGCTAAACAACAACATAGCCTTTGAAGGATTCAAACCTAGGCTGCACATTGAAAAAAAAAGCGAAGGCGCTCAGTCGCGTCCGGCTCTTGTGACCCCAGGGACTGTATCTACCAGGCTCCTCTGCCCATGGCATTTCCCAGGCAAGAATACTGGAGTGGGGTGCCATTTCCTTCTCCAGAGGACCTTCCCAACCCAGGGATCGAACCCAGGTCTCCTGCACTGCAGGCAGACGCTTTACCATCTGAGCCACTAAAAGTCCACCACAAATAATAATAAAAAAAGACAAACTGATTTTAAAATGGGTAAAAGACTAGAGCAGACATTTATTTGACCAAAGAGGAGATCCTAAACGAAAATGTGCTCACTGCTGTTACATATGCTGTAAACGCTGATGAAAATCACAAGAAAATAGAGCCACCCCAGCAGAGAAAGTTCAACAGGCTGACGGCACCAAAGCCCAGTGAGGAAGGCAGGTAAGTGGGTGCAGTCCTTTTGGGGAACTGGCAGGACCTCTTGAAGTTTGACGTGCGCTTTCCCTATGAGCTAGCAACTAACTGCTCCCCTGGGTACCTGCCCTGGAGAAGCAAGCATGTTCTGTCAGGGGAAACACCCACTGAAACCTCCCACCCTGGCCAGGCACCATGGCGACCATCTGCACAAGCTGTTTTACAACAGGAGGTCCTGGTAAGGGACTCACAAATCACCATCAACTGAAAGAATCGGGAAGGGGCGAAACAGAGGACTCGCCAGTCCTCCCAGAACTCTCCTTGCTGGAATCCATGCTGGCTGAGTGGTGAGGATGCCCCCAGGAGAGACCCTGGGTCAGAATGATCGGCCACAGACGACCCAAAAAGAATCCCCTCACCATAAACCCGGGACCGAGGGCCGCGTGCAGAGCCGTCCTCCCGCGGCCCCTCACCCCGCTGCCCAGGGCCCCTGCCCAGTGACGTCTCCTGCTTTTTGAGCACGTGTTTCCTCGGGTAATTCATTTCTGAGCTTAGATGAGAGCCCACTTTCCGGGTCTCCCTTCCTGCAACGATATGACTACAAACAGGCATTATAAAAATAGTCTTAGAAATCTTATTCGTAGTAATAAGAAAAAAATACTGGAATTGTTCACCAATAAAAGAAGGAATAAACACGTAAGAAATAGAGGAAAACAACAGGATGGGAAAGACTAGAGATCTCTTCAAGAAAATTAGTGATACCAAGGGAACATTTCACGCAAAGATGGGCTCCATAAAAGACAGAAATGGTAGGGACCTAACAGAAGCAGAAGATATTAAGAAGAGATGGCAAGAATACACAGAAGAACTGTATAAAAAAGATCTTCACGACCCAGATAATCGTGATGGTGTGATCACTCATCTACAGCCAGACACCCTGGAATGTGAGGTCAAGTGGGCCTTAGAAAGCATCACTACGAGCAAAGCTAGTGCTGTTTCAAATCCTGAAAGATGATGCTNTAAAAGCAAAGCAGCATCCACCATCGTCATCGTCTGAAAGTCAAAGTGATTCAGAACAAGAGAGAGACTGGTCTAAGTCACTTACCTCCTCTGAGCCCCAAGCTCCTCATCCCTAAGCTGGGGATACTGTAGTAGCCTCACACCCGAGTAAGGATTAGATGGGACACTTGGCAGAAATGGGCTAACGTGGCGTCTGTCACGTGGTAAGTGTCCCTAAACTGCTAGTTGAAAGTGAGAGTGAAAGTCGCTCAGTCGTGTCCGACTCTCTGCGACCCCGTGGGCCGTCCGTGGGGCTCTCCAGGCCAGAGTGCTGGAGTGGGTGGCCAGGCCCTTCTCCAGGGGATCTTCCCAACCCAGGGATTAAACCCAGGTGTCGGACATGGCAGGCAGATTCTTTACCAACTGAGCCAGAGGGAAGCCCAAAGCTGTTAGTTTTTCTTCCTTTATTATTGTTGAGTGCTACGACAAATTTGATTTTCTCATACATCAACTCAGAAATTGGATTCCAGCTGTGAAAACATTCCACGTGTGTGCCTAAAGCCGTGAGGATGTGGCTGGGAGGGCTAACTTCCTGAAGCTTTCATTTGGTTTGCTGAGGACTCACTCACAGCCCAACTTGTAGGTCCAATGGTTAGTAAGAATCAGTTAGAATCCTTTAATCAGACCCACATCTCTGGGATGCCCAAGACGGCTCACCAGACTAAGGAGCGCCCAACTTATGCTGTAGGTCAGAATTCTGCAAAAAGAACTGGTTATCTGTAACAACTGAGCTTTTAATTAAGCCACAGCGAGACTCCTCTAAGGTCTCCCGTCAATTCTGCTGGCTCTGTTTTCTTCCAGATTTTAGACTTGTTTCATAAGGCAACCAGGTTCCAAATAGGATATGTGAGAGTGGGAAAAAAAGAGGGAGGGAAAGGATGTTTAATCTGATGTCAAGTTAAAAAAGAGGGAGGGAAAGGTGTGGGTGGCAGAAAGGGAGCCCTAATATTTCTTGAATACCCACCATTTGCCAGACAATGTTCTGAGTACTTTTTCTTGTGGACTTTCTTTTTTCTTATTTTTTTTAATTCAAAAGAATATTTAACCATATGGTCAAAATGTAATTATATTTAAAGTCTATAAAGTTTAAATGCATGTTTATATTAAAAAGGTAAATGACATGAATATAAATTTTTTTAAATTAAAACTATTTTTTACATTAAAAAAATGCTATTTTTCTTCTACCATAGGCAAAGTGACCTTTCAAAACTAGAAAACAAAATGAAGTCGTAATCACTGTCAGATTTTTAGTCAAAGATACTAAAATAAGCTGTTTTATTAGCTTTTTAGAAAATTCAATGATGTCTTCCTAAATAATTTTATAAAATTGTTCACATTCTTTGCACTCAAAAGTTCATCTATTAATGAAAAAGAAAATCTACTTCATGCTTCCCAGATGTAAGGTTTAGATGTATAAGCACACACAGTTAAGGGTAACATGAGTTCTTTACCGTTGCAAAATGTCCAGGCACTGTGTGGCATTAGCGAATGCGGGTCTCCTGGAAGAGAAGCTTCAGAACCGTGAACTGAAGACAAAGGGAGGCCAGGAAGCGGCGCCCGGTGCGCTGGGAAACAGCGCTTTGTTACGCAGGAGTCTTCTGCATTCCTGCTTGCAAGGAGGATTTGACAAGTTAATTAATTTGTCTTTTCTCTTCCCTAAGCATTCCTGCCACTCAAAACTTTCCTGAACTCCAAAACGGCGCCTCTTTCAGACGCAAAACTTCTCCGGATTCTGAGGCGGGCGACTTGTTTCCAGGCTCCAGGAGGAGAGATGCGGGGAGCAGCGTCTCGAGTGGCTTGCTGCTGCGGGCAGAAGGCGCGCGCTCGGCTCCCTCGGAACCGCACCGTCTGGAGCTCACACCAAGTGACAAATCAAAGTGCAGCAAAGTCGCTCAGTCGTGTCTAACTCTGCGACCCCATGGACTGTAGCCCACCAGGCTCCTCGGTCCGTGGGATTTTCCAGGCAGTAGGACTGGAGTGGATTGCCATTTGCTTCTCCAGGATCTTCCTGACTCAGGGATGGAATCCAGGTCTCCCGCATTGCAGACAGACGCTTTACCGTCTGAGCCACCAAGGAAGCCCGACAAATGGAAAGATGAGCGTTAGCGACTCTGACCCTCTGGGCTGTGGATCCCAGCACAGGGCTCCTCTTGCCTGAGGCCAAGGGTGATCCTGCTTTAAAAAGGAATTGAGCAGAGCTCAGTCATTCACAGGGGTGTGAAGACTATTCTTGAAAGGCAATGCTGCAGTGAACTCTCAGTGAAGACAGCTAGAAGCCCATGCAATAAGGCCCTCCTTTTGCTCGAAACATCTCACACGATGGCTTAGAAATAAAATACAAAGAGAAAGTTTAGTGTCGCGACGACTGTGACCAGGGCCACCTCGCACTGTCCTCAGTAACTGACTGAGACGAAAAAAGATGTACTTGTGAAAGATAAGGTCGGCAAAGCTCACAGAGCGCGTAGCAAAGCACCTTTACAAACACGGCCAGGCAAGTCTTTAAACAGGACCCACAGAAGCACTGGACAGGAAACACCGCAAATTACATATTAAAAGCTTCCGATCCTTAAAGGACACGATTAAGAGTCAAAGGCAAGTCACAGACAAGAGGAAAGAGTTACAACATGTATGTCCATCAGAGAGCTTCCCGGGGCTCAGTGCCAAAGAACTGGCCTGCCAAAGCAGGAGACAGGAGAGACGCAGGTTCGACCCCTGGGTGGGAAGGTCCCTGGAGAAGGAAATGCAACCCACTGCAGTGTTCTTGCCGGGGAAATCTCATGGACAGAGAAGCCTGGTGGGCAAANTCTTAATGAAAAAGAAAATCTACTTCATGCTTCCCAGATGTAAGGTTTAGATGTATAAGCACACACAGTTAAGGGTAACATGAGTTCTTTACCGTTGCAAAATGTCCAGGCACTGTGTGGCATTAGCGAATGCGGGTCTCCTGGAAGAGAAGCTTCAGAACCGTGAACTGAAGACAAAGGGAGGCCAGGAAGCGGCGCCCGGTGCGCTGGGAAACAGCGCTTTGTTACGCAGGAGTCTTCTGCATTCCTGCTTGCAAGGAGGATTTGACAAGTTAATTAATTTGTCTTTTCTCTTCCCTAAGCATTCCTGCCACTCAAAACTTTCCTGAACTCCAAAACGGCGCCTCTTTCAGACGCAAAACTTCTCCGGATTCTGAGGCGGGCGACTTGTTTCCAGGCTCCAGGAGGAGAGATGCGGGGAGCAGCGTCTCGAGTGGCTTGCTGCTGCGGGCAGAAGGCGCGCGCTCGGCTCCCTCGGAACCGCACCGTCTGGAGCTCACACCAAGTGACAAATCAAAGTGCAGCAAAGTCGCTCAGTCGTGTCTAACTCTGCGACCCCATGGACTGTAGCCCACCAGGCTCCTCGGTCCGTGGGATTTTCCAGGCAGTAGGACTGGAGTGGATTGCCATTTGCTTCTCCAGGATCTTCCTGACTCAGGGATGGAATCCAGGTCTCCCGCATTGCAGACAGACGCTTTACCGTCTGAGCCACCAAGGAAGCCCGACAAATGGAAAGATGAGCGTTAGCAACTCTGACCCTCTGGGCTGTGGATCCCAGCACAGGGCTCCTCTTGCCTGAGGCCAAGGGTGATCCTGCTTTAAAAAGGAATTGAGCAGAGCTCAGTCATTCACAGGGGTGTGAAGACTATTCTTGAAAGGCAATGCTGCAGTGAACTCTCAGTGAAGACAGCTAGAAGCCCATGCAATAAGGCCCTCCTTTTGCTCGAAACATCTCACACGATGGCTTAGAAATAAAACACAAAGAGAAAGTTTAGTGTCGCGACGACTGTGACCAGGGCCACCTCGCACTGTCCTCAGTAACTGACTGAGACGAAAAAAGATGTACTTGTGAAAGATAAGGTCGGCAAAGCTCACAGAGCGCGTAGCAAAGCACCTTTACAAACACGGCCAGGCAAGTCTTTAAACAGGACCCACAGAAGCACTGGACAGGAAACACCGCAAATTACATATTAAAAGCTTCCGATCCTTAAAGGACACGATTAAGAGTCAAAGGCAAGTCACAGACAAGAGGAAAGAGTTACAACATGTATGTCCATCAGAGAGCTTCCCGGGGCTCAGTGCCAAAGAACTGGCCTGCCAAAGCAGGAGACAGGAGAGACGCAGGTTCGACCCCTGGGTGGGAAGGTCCCTGGAGAAGGAAATGCAACCCACTGCAGTGTTCTTGCCGGGGAAATCTCATGGACAGAGAAGCCTGGTGGGCAAAGTCCAACGGGGTCACAAAAGAGTCAGACACGACTCAGCAGCTAAACAACAACATAGCCTTTGAAGGATTCAAACCTAGGCTGCACATTGAAAAAAAAAGCGAAGGCGCTCAGTCGCGTCCGGCTCTTGTGACCCCAGGGACTGTATCTACCAGGCTCCTCTGCCCATGGCATTTCCCAGGCAAGAATACTGGAGTGGGGTGCCATTTCCTTCTCCAGAGGACCTTCCCAACCCAGGGATCGAACCCAGGTCTCCTGCACTGCAGGCAGACGCTTTACCATCTGAGCCACTAAAAGTCCACCACAAATAATAATAAAAAAAGACAAACTGATTTTAAAATGGGTAAAAGACTAGAGCAGACATTTATTTGACCAAAGAGGAGATCCTAAACGAAAATGTGCTCACTGCTGTTACATATGCTGTAAACGCTGATGAAAATCACAAGAAAATAGAGCCACCCCAGCAGAGAAAGTTCAACAGGCTGACGGCACCAAAGCCCAGTGAGGAAGGCAGGTAAGTGGGTGCAGTCCTTTTGGGGAACTGGCAGGACCTCTTGAAGTTTGACGTGCGCTTTCCCGATGAGCTAGCAACTAACTGCTCCCCTGGGTACCTGCCCTGGAGAAGCAAGCAAGTTCTGTCAGGGGAAACACCCACTGAAACCTCCCACCCTGGCCAGGCACCACGGCGACCATCTGCACAAGCTGTTTTACAACAGGAGGTCCTGGTAAGGGACTCACAAATCACCATCAACTGAAAGAATCGGGAAGGGGCGAAACAGAGGACTCGCCAGTCCTCCCAGAACTCTCCTTGCTGGAATCCATGCTGGCTGAGTGGTGAGGATGCCCCCAGGAGAGACCCTGGGTCAGAATGATCGGCCACAGACGACCCAAAAAGAATCCCCTCACCATAAACCCGGGACCGAGGGCCGCGTGCAGAGCCGTCCTCCCGCGGCCCCTCACCCCGCTGCCCAGGGCCCCTGCCCAGTGACGTCTCCTGCTTTTTGAGCACGTGTTTCCTCGGGTAATTCATTTCTGAGCTTAGATGAGAGCCCACTTTCCGGGTCTCCCTTCCTGCAACGATATGACTACAAACAGGCATTATAAAAATAGTCTTAGAAATCTTATTCGTAGTAATAAGAAAAAAATACTGGAATTGTTCACCAATAAAAGAAGGAATAAACACGTAAGAAATAGAGGAAAACAACAGGATGGGAAAGACTAGAGATCTCTTCAAGAAAATTAGTGATACCAAGGGAACATTTCACGCAAAGATGGGCTCCATAAAAGACAGAAATGGTAGGGACCTAACAGAAGCAGAAGATATTAAGAAGAGATGGCAAGAATACACAGAAGAACTGTATAAAAAAGATCTTCACGACCCAGATAATCGTGATGGTGTGATCACTCATCTACAGCCAGACACCCTGGAATGTGAGGTCAAGTGGGCCTTAGAAAGCATCACTACGAGCAAAGCTAGTGNAGACTCGATGGACGTGAGTCTGAGTGAACTCCGAGAGATGGTGATGGACAGGGAGGCCTGGCGTGCTGCAATTCATGGGACTGCAAAGAGTGACTGAACTTAACTGACAGTCATGTAATGGAATACTGCTGCTACTGCTAAGTCGCTTCAGTCATGTCTGACTCTGTGTGATCCCATAGACGGCAGCCCACCAGGTTCCCCTGTAAAAAGTAATATATGGGTGCATGGAACAACATAACAGATACCATAATATTAGTATTCCAAAAAATGCCTGACAATGAGAGCCCATGCTGTATGGTCATATTTATATTAAGTTCAAAACCTACAAAACTAATAGATGATGATGAAGCCAGAGTAATGATTGCCTTAGGGTCCTGACTAGAAAGGAGCAAAAAGAAGTCTCCTTGGGTATTAGGAAAATTCTTTGTATCAATCTGGAGAGGCCAAGTAAATGCATTTATAAAAATTCATTAAGCTGGACAATTAATGTCAGTGTACTTACCCCAGTGTTCATAGCAATATTTTCAATTATTTGCCAAGACATGGAAGCAGCCTAAATGTCCACTGACAAATGAGTGGATAAAGAAGATGTGGTTGTGTCCGACTCTGTGCGACCCCATAGACGGCAGCCCACCAGGCCCCCCCGTCCCTGGGATTCTCCAGGCAAGAACACTGGAGTGGGTTGCCATTTCCTTCTCCAATGCATGAAAGTGAAAAGTGAAAGTGAAGTCGCTCAGTCGAGTCTGACTCTTAGCGACCCCATGGACTGCAGCCCACCAGGCTCCTCCGTCCATGGGATTTTCCAGGCAAGAGTACTGGAGTGGGGTGCTATTGCCTTCTCTGATATATAAATACATATATACATGTAAATACAAAGTGAGCTATTAACTACAAGGAAAGAATGAAACAGTGCCGCTTGCCGCCACGTGGCAGGACCCAGAGACCATCACACTAAGCGATGTCTGCCAGTCTGTCTCTGTTTCGTGAATAAGCTCATTTGTGCCGGTTTTTCAGATTCTGTAAATGTGATGTGTGTTTGTTGTTCAGTCGTGTCTGACTCTTTGAGATCCCAAGGACTGTAGCCTGCCAGGTTCCTCCATCCATGGGATTTTCCAGGCAAGAATACTGGAGTGGGCTGCCATTCTCTCCTCCAGCAGATCTTCCCAACTCAGGAATCGAACCCGGATCTCCTGCATCACAGGCAGATTCTTTACCATCTGGTGACTAGGGAAGCCTACCGTTCCTGGGATTTTCCAGCCAAGAGCACTGGAGTAGACTGCCATTTCCTTCTCCAGACATATGTGTTACCATATGATATTTGTCTTTCTCTATCCAAGAATATATATTTATAAAATGAAGTATTACTCATTAAAATAAAGGAATGAAAAAATGCCATTTGCAGCAACAGGGATGGAAATGCTTCACCTCCTTTGGATTTAAGGCCTTCCTTCAATAGAAGACTGAAAGCTCTGCTAAACAATACCTTCAGCAAGAAAAAGAAAAAGAAACCAAATCTAGACTGAAGGCATATCGTGCAAGAAACAGGGAGCTTGGGCTTTGTTAAAATGTGTTGGCATACCGGGGGAGGATAGAGGGAAGAGACAGCTAGGGAGTTTGGGCTGGATGTGTACACACTGCTGGATTTGAAATGGATAACAGCAAGGACTTACTATGCATACCGCAGAGGGAACTCTGCTCCATGCTCTGCGGCAGCCTGGGTGGAGGGGCTTCAGGGGAGAAGGGATGCGTGTACGTGCACGGCTGAGTCTCTCTGCTGTCCCCCTGATGCTAACACAGCTATACCTCAATACAAAGGAAAAAGTTTTTAAACAATTGGCATAAATTGTTAAATATGTTAATTAAATGTGTCCCGCATGTTATGGACTGAACTGTGGGCCACCCTCCAAAAGAGTTTATATGGTAAAGTCCTAAACCCTAGTACCCCCGATGAGATTATCCTCTGAGACAGGATCTTTTAAGAGATAAGGCTAAATGAGGCCACTGGGCTGGGCCTTCAGCCACCATGGCTAGATCCTTATAGGACGAGGAGATTAGGACATGGACACACAGCTGGAAGAGCATGTGAGGACATGGGCAGAACACACCGTCCGTGCACCAAGGAGGGGCCTCAGGAGAAACCAGCCCTGTCGGAACCTTGATCTTGGACTTCCCGCCTCAGCACGTGAGGAGAGACACCTGCTGGCTGAGCCACGTGTCTGTGGCACTTTGTTACAGCAGCGCCAGCAGACAAATGTGTGGTCCAGTCGCTCAGTCGTGTCCAACTCTTTGCCGCCCTGTGGGCTGCAGCACACCAGACTTCTCTGTCCTTCACTCTCTCCCGGAGCGTGCTCAAACTCATGTCCATTGAGTCGGTGATGCCATCCAACCATCTCATCCTCTGTCGTTCCCTTCTCCTTCTGCCTTCAGTCTTTCCTAGCATCAGGGTCTTTTCTGATGAGTCAGTTCTTCACATCAGGTGGCCAAAGTATTGGAGCTTCAACGTCACTATCAGTCCTTCCAGTAAATATTAAGGACTGATTTCCTTTAGGATTGACTGGTTTGATCTTGCAGTCCACGAGACTCTCAAGAGTCTTCTCCAACACCACAGTTCAAAAGCATCAATTCTTTGGCATTCAGCCTTCTTCATAGTCCAAATCTCACATCTATACATGACTACTGGAAAAGCCATAGTTTTGACTATATGGACCTTTGTTGGCAAAGTGATATCTCTGCTTTTTAATATGCTGTCTAGGTCTGTCATGGCTATTCTTCAAAGAAGCAAGTGTCTTTTAATTTTGTGGCTAAAGTCACCGTCCACATTGATTTTGGAGCCCAAGAAAGTGAAATCTGACAGTTTCCTCATTTTCCCCATCTATTTGCCATGAAGTGGTAAGAGTAGATGCCACGATCTTAGGATTTGGAATGTTGATTTTTAAGCCAGCTTTCTCACTCTCCTCTTTCATCTTCATCAAGAGGCTTTTTAGTTCTTCACTTTCTGCCATTAAAGTGGTATCATCTGTATATCTGAGGTTGCTGATATTTCTCCTGGAAATCTTGATGCCAGCTTGTGCTTCATCCAGCCCAGCATTTCTCATGACGTACTCTGCATATAAGTTAAATAAGCAGAGTGACAATACACAGCCTTGACGTACTCCTTTCCCAATTTGGAACCAGTCTGTTGTTCTCTGTCCGGTTCTAACTGTTGCTTCTTATCCTGCATACAGATTTCTCAGGAGGCAGGTAAGGTGGTCTGGTATTCCCATCTCATTAAGAATACTCCACAGCTTGTTGTGATCCACACAGTGAAATGTTTTATTGTAGTCAATGAAGCATAAGTAGATGTTACTTTGGAATTCCCTTACTTTTTTTATGATCCAGTGGATGTTGGCAATTTGATCTCTGGTTCCTCTGCCTTTTCTAAATCCACTTTCAACTTCTGGAAGTTAAAGGTTGACATATTGATGAACCTGGCTTGAAGGATTGTGAACATAATCTTGCAGGCATGCAAAATGAATGCAATTGTATGGTAATTTGAACATTCTTTGGCATTACCTTTCTTTGAGATTAGAATGAAAACTGACCTTTTCTAGTCCTGTAGCCACTGCTGAGTTTTCCAAATTTGCTGGCATATTGAGTGCTGCACTTTAACAGCATCATCTTTTAAGATCTGAAATAGCTCAGCTGGAATTCCATCGCTTCCACTAGCTTTGCTTGTAGTAAAGTTCCCTAAGTGCCCCTTGACTTCACACTCCAGGATATCTGGTTCGTGGTCATTTGGGACCTTAAGAACTTTTTTGTACAGTTCTGTGTATTCTTGCCACCTTTTCTTAATCTGTTCTGCTTCTGTTAGGTCCTTCCTGTTTTTGTCCTTTATTGTGCCTATCTTTGTATGACATGTTCCCTTGGTATCTCTAAGTTTCTTAAGGAGATCTCTAGTCTTGGCGTTGGTCACTTAAGGAGGCTTTCTTAGCTCTCCTTGCTATTTTCTGGAACTCTGCATTCCATTAGGCGTAGCCTTCCCTTTCTCCTTTGTCTTTCGATTCTTTTTCTTTTCTCTTCCTTTTGTGTCTCTTCTCGTCTCTTTTGCTTTGAAGAACACAAGGAAGCAGGGCAAAGCCTGACAGAGTTTTGCCAAGGGAATGCACTGGTCATAGCAAACACCCTCTTCCAACAACACAAGATCAACACATCACCAGATGGTCAGTACCACAATCAGATTGCTTATATTCTTAGTAGCCAAAGATGAAGAAACTCTACACAGTCAGCAAAAACAAGACCTGGAATTGACTGTGGCTCAGGTCATCAGCTTCTTGTTGCAAAATTCAGGCTCAAATTAAAGAAAGTAGGGAAAACCACTAGGCCATTCATGGATGACCTAAATAAAATCCCTCATGACTGTACAGTGGAGGTGAGCAACAGATTCAGGGGGCTCGATCTGGTAGACAGACTGCCCGAAGAGCTACGGATGGAGGCTCATAACGTTGCACGGGAGGTGCTGACCAAAAGCATCCCGAAGAAAAAGAAATGCGAGCGAACAAATGCATTGTGGTAAGGTGAAGTCGCTTTTTGTCATAGAAAATGTGGATCAAGCATCTAGACAAGAAGGAAGACGCGACTGTTTGGCTGGGAGTGGAAACGAGCACACGTCCTGCTCAGTTCCTGTGTCAGAGAAAGCAGGGTCCCTTCCCCGAACGCTGTTGGCAGAGTGAGTGCTTCTGACAGAGACTGACCGTCGAAGCCTGAAGTACCTGGATCTAGGCCTGCAGAGTAACGGGGCACCTCACCCCTGTCTACAGGCTTCAATCTGTAAATGCTGAGACCCATGAACAAGAAGGACGCGGCCTTCCTTAGAGTGTTTCCTTCTGGGGAGGCGGCACTTGGGGAATGAGATGGAAGCAGTGAGGAAGGAGGACACCTTTCTGTCTTTCTTTTTCTCTTCTGCAGCTTGGGGGCCCTTCGCCTGGACAGGAGCTGGGTCCAGGCCGCCTGCAGTGGAAGCGCAGAGTCTTAACCGCCGGCCCGCCACCGAGGCCCATGGTTTCTTACACTAACAATACACATCTCTCTGGCAAATGAGCACATTACGAAAATGTGGCTGGTGAACATGCAGATATTCAATCACTCTCTTGGTTTTTCTATAATGACGTGCGCAGCTTTGTGCTTTGGGGGGACCATGTTACCAGCCTCGCGTAGTTTTTGTCTGTTTTCTTCAGCAGAAGTGTCTGCTGAAGTACAGTACTTCTTTTATAAATTTTGAAACACTCTCCTCTGGATTTTGATTTTAGCTCCAGAGGGTCAGCCAGCTAGGACTTAAGATGATGGAACTGAAGACACAGACTTTCCCTTGATAAGGAGACCCTGAACTGGGAAATCTGTGCTAATATAAGCTTTTTCTTAATGGATGTGAAAGTTGAACTGTGAGGAAAGCTGAGCACCGAAGAATTGATGCTTTTGAATTGTGGTGTTAGAGAAGACTCTTGAGAGTCCCCTGGACTGCAAGGAGAGCCAACCAGTCCATCCTAAAGGAGATCAGTCCTGGGTATTCTTTGCAAGGACTGATGCTAAAGCTGAAACTCCAATACTTTGGCCACCTCATGCGAAGAGTTGACTCATTGGAAAAGACTCTGATGCTGAGAGGGACTGGGGGCAGGAAGAGAGGGGGACGACCAAGGATGAGATGGCTGGATGGCATCACTGACTCAATGGACATGAGTTTGAGTGAACTCCGGGAGTTGGTGATGGACAGAGAGGCCTGGCGTGCTGCATTCCATGGGGTCGCAAAGAGTCGGACACGACTGAGCGACTGAACTGAACTGAACTGAACTGAAACTGGGAAACCTGTCCTAATACAATCTTTTTCTTAATTTGTGAAATTATGTGTATGAACATTTTTATAGAGTTTGAGAATTAGACTCCCTCTTACTATGATCTGGCACTAGCATTAGTAAAATTCATGATATTCAGACTTTTTACAGAAAATGTAGGTCACACCAAAGTCTGGTTCTTTGGAAATTTGATTTTATCACATAATGTTGAAGTTGCTCAAAGAGATAAATATTCACATATTGCTTTAGATAAGCAGTCAGTCATTTGGCTGGAGTTCAGAAAAAGGAAACTTTATTTCTTTTACTTACTTTGCATCTTTATTGTACATAATAGGTAGGTTGGTAAAATAGGCGTATGCATTAGTAATTATAAACAAAAAGACAAAAGGGAAAAACCCTCTCTCTTTTCAAAGGTCATGCTCAGCCAAACGGAAAATCCCATGGACAGCAGAGCCTGATAGGCTGCAGACTATGGGGTTGCTAAGAGTCAGACACGACTGAGAGACTTCCCCAACATTAGATATGAAAATTTCTATTAAGAACATATTAAAAAATGAATAAAATTTAGCACTAATGATCTTTAGGGCATAGTTAAGGCTCACACTGGAAATCATGACTTAATTGCAAAAATGCTTGAGAACCAAGGAAGGAGATTTTATGTCTCCGCATCCTAGGACTCATTTGGTGATTATTTTTCAGTGATTTTTCCTTAGAAGGATAAATTTCATTTTATTATTCACGTGCTCAGTCGTGTCTGACTCTTTGTGATCCCGTGGTCTGTAGCCCACCAGGCTCCTCTGTTCACGGAATTTTCCAGGCAAGAATACTGGTGTGAGTTTCCATTTCCTTCTCTTTTTTCTTTATTTTATTGGTTGTTAAAATAAAAGTCCAGTGATCACAGTCACTTTCTCCAGCAGGGAGCTGGCCCAAGGATCTCCATGCTAAGGCCTCTACCTGCCCGGTCTTCATCTTACACTCCTGTTGAGCCTCTGTCTCCAGAAGCAAGTGGCTGTGCTGGGACGGACGATGCCAGTCACCGGGCACCTGCTCTGCGACCTGGTGCAGACCCAGCCCTTGGAGAGGAGACGTACCCTTGGTGGGAACAGCATCGATCCGCTTGTGGCCTTCAGGGTTGGTGTTTTACAGAAGCTGAGTAGGAAGAAGTATGGCCCAAAGGTACTAGATGTTGGAGCAGTGACTGATGGTCCCGGACTTGCCTTTCTTGGATGGAAAGGTGTCTCCAGCCAAAGGATCCTGGATGAACAGGGGCTGTTTGGGGGAGGGTGTCAGGCCAGACAGAAAATGCAAAGGCCCTGAGGCAAAAAAAAAAAAAAAAAGCTTTCTGAGTTAAGCCACGCATTTGGGAGAAGGGCCCAGAGAGGTGGCCCTTGCCAATCCTGTTATGGGGTTGAGAGTGTATTTGCAATGTTATGAGAAGCTACAGGGGGGTTTCAAGCAGTGGGTTGCGGGATTGTGGCAGAACAGGGGCAAGAGCAGACAGACCAGAAGGGAAGTTGCCAGTGGCCTGGGCAATAGGTGATAGCCGTGGAGACAGAGTGGGGCAGGAGGCGGCAGCCCACTCCAGCGTCCTTGCTGGGAACCCCACGGGCAGAGAGGCGTGGCGGGTGCCAGTCCAAGGGGCCACAGAAGAGGTGGACACACCCTGGCGATGAAACAGCAGCATGGAGACAGAGATGAACAGACTGGAGACTGAGTTTACAGGAACAGAAAAATGGGGGAAAGATGGCATACGGCAGAAACGAGCGCAATACTGCAAAGCAATCATCCTCGATTAAAAACAAATCTTTTTTTTTTTAATGAGAAAAAGAAGCTTTACTCTCAAAGGAGTCCAGTGAACGGCAACTCCACTTAGAAGCTGGCTGCAAATGTTTCTAGGTCTTTGTTTTGCTTTTGCGTTTTTAAATGCACTGACTGGACACAGAACTGTGCTTGTATGCCAGCATGAGCTTGTTTTGCTTTTGGCCGTGCGTCCAGGCATGCGAAATCTTAGTTCCTCAGCCTGGGATGGAACCTGTGCCCCTGCCGCGGGAGCATGGCGTCTTACCCACTGGACAGTCAGGGAAGCTTCAGCCTGAGTTTGGTTTTAGCATAGACGGTATTACCCTGTACAGGGTTCATTCAGCAGAATTTCTGGACATTTACCTAGCCTATTACCCTTGTATGAGTAGGAAATGGCAACCCACTGCAGTACTCGTGCCTGGAAAATTCCATGGATGGAGGAGCCTGGTGGGCTACAGTCCATGGGGTTGCAAAGAGTTGGACAGGCCTGAGTGTCTTCACTTCACTTTCACTTCCTTGTCCTTGTGTAAAGGTCACTTGGGACAGCTGCATACTATTCTACAGTATTCATAAGCCAGAAGTAATTTCCAGACGGTGACCTGCTTCCTTAAATCCTTTTCTCCAAGCCCTTTCTTTCCTAATTGTGGTTTTCTTCCTTCAGCAAGTCGTGTCAGACTAAATAAAGAGGTAAACTGAGGTAAGCTAGAACTAGCAGAAAGTGAGATTACTTGGGAATAGAACAGGATTTGCAGTTTGAGGAAATGCAGATCCCAGGAGGCTACGGGCGAGCGAGCTAGGCGGAGGGCGGTAGAGGGGCGGGCGGAGCGCGGCCGGTCGAGCAGGGCCGTCAGCTCGAGGACCGCCGAGACTCTCTGGCTGTTACTGGTCAGGAAGCAAGGGGGCCGTCTGCAGGACCAGCCCTTCGGGCGAATCCCTGGCTCAGCTCTTAAGTTCAACATTTCTTTCTTTTCAGGGCCCTGGGGCTTGAGATTTACGTTTCAGATCGTCGACCTTTCACAGCTGTGAATTCTTTCTAATTGAAAACCCTGCCTGTTAGTTTCCTAGTGCTCTCTTCATTAAAGGATGGCACCCGGGTGCTTCCTAAATGCTCACAGCGCCTGATTATGTAGACGCAGCAAGCCTGGATCCTGTGCCCTTGAACTGTACCGGCCTGGTGCTTACAACACATTTTGAAGCAAGCCTTGACACTGTGGGCCTTCAGCCTAAGGCAGAATGTCATCTGGGCGCTCTGAGCGGGGAGATAATGAAAACTAATGTTCAGCGGATGTCACAAGCGATTCACCACTCGGACAGCGATGGTTTTCAGGGTAGGCCGAAATGAGGTTATTTTCTTCTGCTCCAAAACATCCTGGAAATAGCCTGCCTCCTGAATTCTGGGGACAGCTCAGGAGGGAGAGGTGATGGGCAAGTTAATATTGATGCTGGGTTCCCCCCACTACTTTATGATGAAAATTTCAAACATACAGAGAAGATTTAAAAATTGCAGTGAACACTCATATACCTACTGTCTAGATTCAACATTTGCTCTACTGGTTTGATCATATATAACTATCTGATCCTGCTTGTGCATTCACAGATGGATCAATCCACCTTTTTTTTAACGATTCTTAAAGCACACGGTGTATATCAGGACACTATGTCCCTAAACTTTCAGCAGGAGAACCACCAACTAGACTTTAATATTTATGATTTTTGATTTCTTTAAAAAATATTTATAATTTTTATAAATATATGAAGGATATTTTTATTCAGTGAAATGCACAGATCTCAAGGGGACCATCAGTTTGACAAATGCCGCCACGTGGAACCTAAGCTCCTTGCAGTATCTGCTGACATCATGATGTTGGACTTTGCTCATGGGATCGCAGCCTTTAAGANCCCAAAGGTACTAGATGTTGGAGCAGTGACTGATGGTCCCGGACTTGCCTTTCTTGGATGGAAAGGTGTCTCCAGCCAAAGGATCCTGGATGAACAGGGGCTGTTTGGGGGAGGGTGTCAGGCCAGACAGAAAATGCAAAGGCCCTGAGGCAAAAAAAAAAAAAAAAAGCTTTCTGAGTTAAGCCACGCATTTGGGAGAAGGGCCCAGAGAGGTGGCCCTTGCCAATCCTGTTATGGGGTTGAGAGTGTATTTGCAATGTTATGAGAAGCTACAGGGGGGTTTCAAGCAGTGGGTTGCGGGATTGTGGCAGAACAGGGGCAAGAGCAGACAGACCAGAAGGGAAGTTGCCAGTGGCCTGGGCAATAGGTGATAGCCGTGGAGACAGAGTGGGGCAGGAGGCGGCAGCCCACTCCAGCGTCCTTGCTGGGAACCCCACGGGCAGAGAGGCGTGGCGGGTGCCAGTCCAAGGGGCCACAGAAGAGGTGGACACACCCTGGCGATGAAACAGCAGCATGGAGACAGAGATGAACAGACTGGAGACTGAGTTTACAGGAACAGAAAAATGGGGGAAAGATGGCATACGGCAGAAACGAGCGCAATACTGCAAAGCAATCATCCTCGATTAAAAACAAATCTTTTTTTTTTTAATGAGAAAAAGAAGCTTTACTCTCAAAGGAGTCCAGTGAACGGCAACTCCACTTAGAAGCTGGCTGCAAATGTTTCTAGGTCTTTGTTTTGCTTTTGCGTTTTTAAATGCACTGACTGGACACAGAACTGTGCTTGTATGCCAGCATGAGTTTGTTTTGCTTTTGGCCGTGCGTCCAGGCATGCGAAATCTTAGTTCCTCAGCCTGGGATGGAACCTGTGCCCCTGCCGCGGGAGCATGGCGTCTTACCCACTGGACAGTCAGGGAAGCTTCAGCCTGAGTTTGGTTTTAGCATAGACGGTATTACCCTGTACAGGGTTCATTCAGCAGAATTTCTGGACATTTACCTAGCCTATTACCCTTGTATGAGTAGGAAATGGCAACCCACTGCAGTACTCGTGCCTGGAAAATTCCATGGATGGAGGAGCCTGGTGGGCTACAGTCCATGGGGTTGCAAAGAGTTGGACAGGCCTGAGTGTCTTCACTTCACTTTCACTTCCTTGTCCTTGTGTAAAGGTCACTTGGGACAGCTGCATACTATTCTACAGTATTCATAAGCCAGAAGTAATTTCCAGACGGTGACCTGCTTCCTTAAATCCTTTTCTCCAAGCCCTTTCTTTCCTAATTGTGGTTTTCTTCCTTCAGCAAGTCGTGTCAGACTAAATAAAGAGGTAAACTGAGGTAAGCTAGAACTAGCAGAAAGTGAGATTACTTGGGAATAGAACAGGATTTGCAGTTTGAGGAAATGCAGATCCCAGGAGGCTACGGGCGAGCGAGCTAGGCGGAGGGCGGTAGAGGGGCGGGCGGAGCGCGGCCGGTCGAGCAGGGCCGTCAGCTCGAGGACCGCCGAGACTCTCTGGCTGTTACTGGTCAGGAAGCAAGGGGGCCGTCTGCAGGACCAGCCCTTCGGGCGAATCCCTGGCTCAGCTCTTAAGTTCAACATTTCTTTCTTTTCAGGGCCCTGGGGCTTGAGATTTACGTTTCAGATCGTCGACCTTTCACAGCTGTGAATTCTTTCTAATTGAAAACCCTGCCTGTTAGTTTCCTAGTGCTCTCTTCATTAAAGGATGGCACCCGGGTGCTTCCTAAATGCTCACAGCGCCTGATTATGTAGACGCAGCAAGCCTGGATCCTGTGCCCTTGAACTGTACCGGCCTGGTGCTTACAACACATTTTGAAGCAAGCCTTGACACTGTGGGCCTTCAGCCTAAGGCAGAATGTCATCTGGGCGCTCTGAGCGGGGAGATAATGAAAACTAATGTTCAGCGGATGTCACAAGCGATTCACCACTCGGACAGCGATGGTTTTCAGGGTAGGCCGAAATGAGGTTATTTTCTTCTGCTCCAAAACATCCTGGAAATAGCCTGCCTCCTGAATTCTGGGGACAGCTCAGGAGGGAGAGGTGATGGGCAAGTTAATATTGATGCTGGGTTCCCCCCACTACTTTATGATGAAAATTTCAAACATACAGAGAAGATTTAAAAATTGCAGTGAACACTCATATACCTACTGTCTAGATTCAACATTTGCTCTACTGGTTTGATCATATATAACTATCTGATCCTGCTTGTGCATTCACAGATGGATCAATCCACCTTTTTTTTAACGATTCTTAAAGCACACGGTGTATATCAGGACACTATGTCCCTAAACTTTCAGCAGGAGAACCACCAACTAGACTTTAATATTTATGATTTTTGATTTCTTTAAAAAATATTTATAATTTTTATAAATATATGAAGGATATTTTTATTCAGTGAAATGCACAGATCTCAAGGGGACCATCAGTTTGACAAATGCCGCCACGTGGAACCTAAGCTCCTTGCAGTATCTGCTGACATCATGATGTTGGACTTTGCTCATGGGATCGCAGCCTTTAAGACGTCCTGCTGAGACTGTCCTGATGGAACTAAAGTCTCCCATTTCAGACCTTCCTCTGGGGCTCAAGTTGGGAGGGGCCCTTTCCTTTTGTGCTGTCTAATGTCCCTGGATTTACAAACAGAAAAAATAGAGTTCACTTTTATATATCACTCTGTATTAAAAGTAGAAAGAACACAGAGAACCTAGAAAAAGGCTAGAGAAAACTAACTGGAAAAAAATGGGATGGGAGAGGGAATAATTCCAGGGAAAAGCACATTTCTGCGAGCATTCTGGCTGGAGTTGGGCAAGAGCCATAAAGTATGCAGAGAATCTGATAACACGCACATCAACGGCCGTATTATGTAAAAATTACGACCGTTACAAAAGCAGGACACTTGTGGAGGGTCTTGAAATACAGCGCTGGGCTTTCAAAGGCTGCTTCGGAAAGGCCGACCAAAAGTGCACAACCTTCAGATGAAGGAAACTGAAAAGTATTCTCCGAATTACTAACCACCACTCTCCTCGTCACCAACCATGGGAGCGGGAGACTGCGACAGTCTCAACAAAGTCGAAAACGCTGAGTTGAGCTTTTTTTTTTTTTTTTNGCACTGACTGGACACAGAACTGTGCTTGTATGCCAGCATGAGTTTGTTTTGCTTTTGGCCGTGCGTCCAGGCATGCGAAATCTTAGTTCCTCAGCCTGGGATGGAACCTGTGCCCCTGCCGCGGGAGCATGGCGTCTTACCCACTGGACAGTCAGGGAAGCTTCAGCCTGAGTTTGGTTTTAGCATAGACGGTATTACCCTGTACAGGGTTCATTCAGCAGAATTTCTGGACATTTACCTAGCCTATTACCCTTGTATGAGTAGGAAATGGCAACCCACTGCAGTACTCGTGCCTGGAAAATTCCATGGATGGAGGAGCCTGGTGGGCTACAGTCCATGGGGTTGCAAAGAGTTGGACAGGCCTGAGTGTCTTCACTTCACTTTCACTTCCTTGTCCTTGTGTAAAGGTCACTTGGGACAGCTGCATACTATTCTACAGTATTCATAAGCCAGAAGTAATTTCCAGACGGTGACCTGCTTCCTTAAATCCTTTTCTCCAAGCCCTTTCTTTCCTAATTGTGGTTTTCTTCCTTCAGCAAGTCGTGTCAGACTAAATAAAGAGGTAAACTGAGGTAAGCTAGAACTAGCAGAAAGTGAGATTACTTGGGAATAGAACAGGATTTGCAGTTTGAGGAAATGCAGATCCCAGGAGGCTACGGGCGAGCGAGCTAGGCGGAGGGGCGGTAGAGGGGCGGGCGGAGCGCGGCCGGTCGAGCAGGGCCGTCAGCTCGAGGACCGCCGAGACTCTCTGGCTGTTACTGGTCAGGAAGCAAGGGGGCCGTCTGCAGGACCAGCCCTTCGGGCGAATCCCTGGCTCAGCTCTTAAGTTCAACATTTCTTTCTTTTCAGGGCCCTGGGGCTTGAGATTTACGTTTCAGATCGTCGACCTTTCACAGCTGTGAATTCTTTCTAATTGAAAACCCTGCCTGTTAGTTTCCTAGTGCTCTCTTCATTAAAGGATGGCACCCGGGTGCTTCCTAAATGCTCACAGCGCCTGATTATGTAGACGCAGCAAGCCTGGATCCTGTGCCCTTGAACTGTACCGGCCTGGTGCTTACAACACATTTTGAAGCAAGCCTTGACACTGTGGGCCTTCAGCCTAAGGCAGAATGTCATCTGGGCGCTCTGAGCGGGGAGATAATGAAAACTAATGTTCAGCGGATGTCACAAGCGATTCACCACTCGGACAGCGATGGTTTTCAGGGTAGGCCGAAATGAGGTTATTTTCTTCTGCTCCAAAACATCCTGGAAATAGCCTGCCTCCTGAATTCTGGGGACAGCTCAGGAGGGAGAGGTGATGGGCAAGTTAATATTGATGCTGGGTTCCCCCCACTACTTTATGATGAAAATTTCAAACATACAGAGAAGATTTAAAAATTGCAGTGAACACTCATATACCTACTGTCTAGATTCAACATTTGCTCTACTGGTTTGATCATATATAACTATCTGATCCTGCTTGTGCATTCACAGATGGATCAATCCACCTTTTTTTTAACGATTCTTAAAGCACACGGTGTATATCAGGACACTATGTCCCTAAACTTTCAGCAGGAGAACCACCAACTAGACTTTAATATTTATGATTTTTGATTTCTTTAAAAAATATTTATAATTTTTATAAATATATGAAGGATATTTTTATTCAGTGAAATGCACAGATCTCAAGGGGACCATCAGTTTGACAAATGCCGCCACGTGGAACCTAAGCTCCTTGCAGTATCTGCTGACATCATGATGTTGGACTTTGCTCATGGGATCGCAGCCTTTAAGACGTCCTGCTGAGACTGTCCTGATGGAACTAAAGTCTCCCATTTCAGACCTTCCTCTGGGGCTCAAGTTGGGAGGGGCCCTTTCCTTTTGTGCTGTCTAATGTCCCTGGATTTACAAACAGAAAAAATAGAGTTCACTTTTATATATCACTCTGTATTAAAAGTAGAAAGAACACAGAGAACCTAGAAAAAGGCTAGAGAAAACTAACTGGAAAAAAATGGGATGGGAGAGGGAATAATTCCAGGGAAAAGCACATTTCTGCGAGCATTCTGGCTGGAGTTGGGCAAGAGCCATAAAGTATGCAGAGAATCTGATAACACGCACATCAACGGCCGTATTATGTAAAAATTACGACCGTTACAAAAGCAGGACACTTGTGGAGGGTCTTGAAATACAGCGCTGGGCTTTCAAAGGCTGCTTCGGAAAGGCCGACCAAAAGTGCACAACCTTCAGATGAAGGAAACTGAAAAGTATTCTCCGAATTACTAACCACCACTCTCCTCGTCACCAACCATGGGAGCGGGAGACTGCGACAGTCTCAACAAAGTCGAAAACGCTGAGTTGAGCTTTTTTTTTTTTTTTTTTTAAAGTTTGAGGCCAGAACCAACACATTCTTTTGGATGCTGCCTAATTGTTTTCATGTTTAATATGCATGCTGGTGGCATCAGTTTTGAAAACTGTGAAACATTACAGGAAAGAAGGATGTAGAAAGGCGTAGGTTCTAACCCCCACCTGCAGAGATGAGCCCGAGCAGCCCGCTTCTCCCCCTGCGTTTAGTTTTCATCGGCGACCGTTCTTTCCACAACCAGGCCTTTCGAACAAAATGTCAGAAAATATCGATGAACCGTCTTTCCCTTTCTCCGCCGGATGGGATCCAGAGATCGCTTATAGGCTGGAGGCGTTCTGAATTAAAAGAGAGACCTTGGGAGGAACTGCAAAGAGACACGCAAAACATCACGCTTTTATTTTGGTGAATTAGCAACAAAGAAAAGGATTAGCGTGGACGGGTACTTTTCAAAAATGTTTTTTTTCCTCGGGCTCCCGCTAGGGTGGAGGAAGTTGCCCGGCTCCGAGGGAGGGTGGACTGGAGTCGAGGGACGGACGGGGCGCGTCTCTCCCGCCAGCGCCCCCGCGGGGACGGCTTGGAGGGGGGGCGGCCGGCAGGTGCCCGCACCCCCTCCCTCTCCACCCCCTCCAACCCGCGGGCGGGCCTCGCCCCTGCCGGGCTCGGGCCTGGGGCGCGGGGGCGGGCAGGCCGCAGGG
>SJYW01002690.1:405799-425004 GCA_006410735.1 Raphicerus campestris
CGCTTCTCTCCCGCTGGGGTCACCTCTGAGCCCTGAGGTGCGTGCCCTGCGCTGCGCGCATGTCCTTGAGTGAAAGTGAGAGTCGCTCAGTCCTGTCCCACTTTTTGGGACCCCGTGGACTATACACTCCCTGGAATTCTCCAGGCCGGAGTGCGGGAGTGGGCAGCCTTTCCCTCCTCCAGGGGATCTTCCTGGCCCAGGATGGAGCCCGGGTCTCCCGCACTGCCGGTGATGCGCCAGCAGCCGCCCGCGGGGAGGCCCGCAGTGCGGCCTTGCCTGTCATCCATGCTGCCCGAGGCAGTGTGCTTCTGTCCACTGCGGTCTCCCAGTCTGTTCATCCCCACACGATAGGCTTTCTTTAATTTGTTCTTCTGTTTGTCCCCAGAGGCCCAGACACAGGACTTACTAGTCAGAAGTCAAATGCATTTATTTTGGAAAAAAAAGTGTGAATGATGATTCTAAGGATTCCCTTGGAGTGACGCACCACCTCATCTTAGGAGGAGGTTGCCTGTCGTCTCCTCAGTGACCTCAGGGCGCGGTGTGAGGGCTGTTTCCATAGAGTCCACGCCATCGAGCCGCCCGCGCCCACGCCGGGCCTGGGCAGGCTCCCGCGGGAGGCGAGTCCGGAAGTGCAGGGAGACTCCTGACACCCTAGTGCCTGACGGTTCGCATCGGCTCTAAGGAGCGGGTGTTGGCCAGGGAAGCCAAGGTCAGCGCACTTCGAAACAGCGCCCTGAGTCCTGGCAGCCCGGCCTCGCGCGCCCCCGCAGGACCACCTGCCCGCCACCTCCCGCGGACGTGCCCACCCGCGCGGGCAGGACAGCGGGTGCGGGGCTCCCCAGCGCTCCGCCTGCACGCTGCGAGTGTGCGGGGCAGGCAGGGGCCCGCCCCCTCTACAGCCTCGGACCCGGGCTGTCGAGCGGAGAGGGGTCCTGCCAGCGTCCGCGTTCATCCGGCAAGCCCTCCTGGAACGCGCCGGCGCCGCCTAGACACGGGGGCACGCGGCAGATGGGCGCTCGCTCTGGACAGCTTGCTTTCTGGTAGCAGAAGCAGACAGTAGACAAGAAAACAGCAGAGAGTGCTGAGTGCCGCGCACACAGTGAAAACGGAAAACAGGGCCGTGGGCGGCTCGGCCAGACGTGTGCCCGGACAGTCCTCTCCGAAGAGGGGACCGTCCTGGACCCGAGTGACGGCAGGGAGCCAGCTCTGCACGGGGCCCCGGGACCCGGGGGGAGGCTGGCGCAGAGACGCCGACCCCGGGGGCTTGGGGGGGTCACGGGCAGCCTGGACCACCGAGCTGGGGGGACGGGGCCAATGCCCCCGCCGCCCCCATCGCATCGTCCTCACAGGCTGAAATGAGCTGATCTCCTAGGTCCGAGCAGTTTCAGCAAATGCATAGCTGGACCCAGAGCGTTCTTGTCACCTTGGAAAGTAACCCCAGAAGCAGCCGCGGGTCTAGTTTGTGTCCCCTAAGGTTTTAATGTTCCTGCATTTCTTATAAATGGTCCCTCGTGGTACACACTGTCCTTTTTCCGCTCCGCTTAGGATTTTGGGGTTCATTCATGTTGCTGCATGCATCAGGAGTTTATTTCTTTTTATTGTTGAGAAACACTCCACCGTATGGATGTACTGGGGTTTATCTGTCTGCCTGTTGATAGATCTGGCCTGATTTCAGTGTCTTCATGGGAGACCTGCTTGTTTTAAGCACCCTCTTTGGCTGCTCTAAGAAGGATAAAGTGTGTGAGAGAAAGAGCAGAAAAAGAGGGCCATTTGAAGTTATTGCAGTCTGGGTCTAAGTGGATGGTGGCTTGGCTGAAGGCAGAGGACAGGTGAGGAGACAGCTTGAGGCTGGATTATGAGTTTAGAAGCAACAGGATTTGAGTTATTGGGGGGCGTGCTGGTGTGTGAAGAAAAGACAGGGGACTGTGTGTGATATATAGGTTGTTGGCCTGAGCAGCTGAGAGGAGGGATCCATTTATCAAGATGGTGAGACTGCGGGAGAAACATCGAGATGGGTGAGAGTTGAGAACTCTCTTACAGACATGTTACGGTGTGATTCTGAGTCAAGGGTGATGTTAAAGTGATGTGATGCATGTAGCAGTTATGTGTAATATCTGGAGCATTCTAAATAGCAAATAGTAGCTACTATTCCTGGAGAGGGCACTGGCACCCCACTCCAGTCCTCTTGCCTGGAAAATCCCGTGGACGGAGGAGCCTGGTGGGCTGCAGTCCATGGGGTTGCGAACAGTCGAACATGACTGAGTGACTTCACTTTCACTTTTCACTTTCATGCATTGGAGAAGGACATGGCAACCCACTCCAGTGTTCTTGCCTGGAGAGTCCCAGAGACAGTGGAGCCTGGTGGGCTGCCGTCTCGGGTCGCACAGAGTCGGGCACCACTGAAGCGACTCAGCAGCAGCAGCAGCAGCTGCTAGTCCAGTTACAGGCAGCGCTGATTAAACCCAAGTGTCCGAGAAGATGAATGGGTAGAGAGGTGTGGTGTGTTTACACATTGGGCTGTTCAGTTCAGTCGCTCAGTCGTGTCTGACTTTCTGCGACCCCATGAACCGCAGCACGCCAGGCCTCCCTGTCTATCACCAACTCCCGGAGTTCACCCAGACTCATGTCCATCGAGTCATTGATGCCATCCAGCCATCTCATCCTCTGTTGTCCCCTTCTCCTCCTGCCCCCAATCCCTCCCAGCATCAGAGTCTTTTCCAATGAATCAACTCTTCGCATGAAGTGGCCAAAGTATTGGAGTTTCAGCTTCAACATCAGTCTTTCCAAAGAACACCCAGGACTGATCTCCTTTAGGATGGACTGGTTGGATCTCCTTGCCGTCCAAGGGACTCTCAAGAGTCTTCTCCAACACCAAGTTCAAAAGCATCAGTTCTTCGGTGCTCAGCCTTCTTCACAGTCCAACTCTCACATCCATATATGACCACAGGAAAAACCATAGGCTTGATCTTTGTTGGCAAAGTAATGTCTCTGCTTTTGAATATGCTATCTAGGGTGGTCATAACTTTTCTTCCAAGGAGTAAGCGTCTTTTAATTTCATGGTTGCAGTCACCATCTGCAGTGATTTTGGAGCCCCAAAAATAAAGTCTGACACTGTTTCCACTGTTTCCCCATCTATTTCCCATGGAGTGATGGGACCGGATGCCATGATCTTCGTTTTCTGAATGTTGAGCTTTAAGCCAACTTTTTCACTCTCCTCTTTCACTTTCATCAAGAGGCTTTTTAGGTCCTCTACACTTTCTGCCATTGGGTTGTTACTTAGCCCTAAAATGGATGAAATAATGTCACTTGCTGCTGCGCGGATGGATCTAGGGATTATCCTACTGAGTGAAGTAAGACGAGTACCATATGGTGTCACTTACATGTGTTCGATCAAATAGCACAAGTGAACTTAGGAAATGGAAACAGACTCACAGGAAACAAGCTCATGGTCCGCAGAGTGGGGGGTGGGTGCCTTAGGAGCCTGGGTTTAACGTATGCACACTGCTGTGTACAAAGCAGGTGGTCAGCTAGGCCCTGCTGTAGAGCACAGGGAGCTGGCGTCAGTCTCTTGTGATGGCCTGTTACGGAAGGGAACATATACATACACACAGTATAACTGAATTACTTTGCTGTACACCTGAAACGAACACAATATTGTAAGTCAGCTAAACTTGAAAAAAAAAACCCAGTGCTAAGTGGTGATTATTGACCTTAAAACAGTGACTTGCCCAGCTGGAGGCAAAGGGAGAGTAAACAGAAATGGTGGGAAATAGGGTCCCCTGGGCAAAGAGGAGAGCAGCGGATGGAAGGTCTTGAGTTTCAGGTAGAAAACTACACACTGAATCCCCGTGGTAACGGTGAGTCTTTGCACCAGGAAGGAGGAGACACAGGATATTTTAGAGCCAGGAGATCGAGGTCGAGATCGAGGATTTGGCTTGGGATGCTTGCTCCTTGTCCAGCCGGGTGAGCGCAGCAAGCAGGCTTCTCTGAGCGCGGAATCGCGGGTCCTGCAGGCCTTGGGGTGCAGAGATAGGACGGTGCCGGCGACAGCCGCCTTGGGAGCGGTAGACAGAAGTGCTTGCTTTTGCTGGTGGCGTTTTTGAGCGGAGCCCTGTCCGTGCAGGGCTGGGCGGCCGTTCCTTCCGGCCGCTTCGGGGGTCTCCGGTGAGGCCCACGATGGGGACGCGCGCAGGACGAGGCCCCGGGAATGTCCGGGGCTCCGCGGCCGCAGCCTCCTGAGCCCCTGCGGGGCTCGCCGCTGGCTTTGGGCCTGGAGGGCTGACTCGGCCTCCAGCGGGGTCCGGCCCTCCTAGGCAGGCCGCCGCCCTGGAGTTGTTCTGACTGTGCCTCGTGTCACGGGGGTCCTGGGCCTTGGAGTCGCCCAGATCTGATGAGTCGCCGGGAAGACTCGGGTCTTGACTTGGCTGCAGCCTGGATGTGGGGACGCCTTCCAGAGCCGGGGCTCTCCTCCCAGGGCCTTCCCGTTGGTCTGATGCTGGCACGTCTCGGAGGGTCTGCAGGGGCGCTCACTGCACCCGGTGGTCTTCCCTGGGGTCGTTTCTCGGGGCTGTCAGCTCTCCTCTGTGCCCCCACCGCGCTCCGCAGCCCTCTTTTCACTGGCGCCACGCGGCCTCCAGACCAGAACGGCGCCCCTCCCCACGGTCTCCAGAGACGCCCGTGTTTCCGAGTGCCTCCTTCCAGTTCTGTCTCCACTTTTTTTTTGGCTGTACCCTGCTCCACGTGGGGTCCCAGTTCCCAAACTGGGGCTCAGACCCTCGCCCTGCAGGGGGAGCGCGGAGTCTGAACCGCTCACCACCAGGGGATCCCCAGTTTTCACCTTCAGTCCCAGGCAAATTCCATCTCCTGAGGGAAGACTGTCTCCCCACTCCCGCTTCCTTTCACCTGGGCCTAAAGATCTCGGTTTCCAGTCACAGCTTTATGCTGTCTGCGGGCCGTCCTCGGGCAGTCGTGTAAGCCAGAGGGATTGTCACCGAGTGAGGAAAGAAAAAACTTCGCGTCCCAGAAAGGATGGCTTAGCCGCTTAAATTCACAGCGTGTGTGGAAAGCTCCTGTTACTCAGGGAGGAGAGAGGCTTTCACAGTCGTATCCCTTAGGCCACCTTCATATTTTGCTGCTCAAAGTGTGGTCCTCACCTCACTTCTTAGCAGTGAGATTCTGGGGCCTCACCCTGGCCCTCCTGATTCTGAATCTGCATTTTAACAAGATCGCTGAGGTAATTCGGGGGCAGATTAAAGTTTGAGAAACATGGCTACTCCCAAAGCCGTTCACTTCCAGAGACAACATTTATTGGTATCACAGCTCATACAGCAGACTCCAGGTGTTGTTGCTGTTTTAAAATAGGAGGAAAGACATTTTTTTTTTCAAATAAATACATGATTTTAAAAAAAGAAAGACATGCTCCCAGTTAAGAGCGGAATTCAGACGGCTCACAAATGGCAGCAGGCCAAGTCTTAGACGCTCTCACTCCAGTCCTCCCAACCCCAGCTCACTCTCCCTTCTCTTGGAATCTTTTTCAGAAATTGTCGGTCTCCCTTCTCCTGCCCTCCTGAGGCTGCATCTTCCATTTTCTACTATAGTTTAAGGAGGGGAACTGGAGTCATTGTGCAGAAACCCATTTCTGATTCTGATAGAATGAATTTGCAAACAAGCCAGAGAGCTGCAGGGCAGCAGGGCAGAGGTGCCCGTGAGTGAGGAATGCGGCGAGAGGGCTTCACTGTTAGCGCATCTGAATTGTTCCAGCCTCTCCACTCATTGTGGAAACAGGGCAGCCTACTTAACGGCTTCTTTCTGCCACTTGTTATTTCTCCTTTGCTGGGGTAGATTCTGCCAGGCATGGCTACCTGGATATTCTGACTTCTTTTGCTTTTTCCCTGATCAGAAAGGACAGTGATGGAGACCGCCCCCCACCCCCCCCAGGGGCTGGTTTTCTTATTAAGGTGGCACCCCCCTCCAGTACTCCTGCCTGGAAAATCCCACGGACGGAGGAGCCTGGTGGGCTGCAGTCCGTGAGGTCGCTGACGGACACGACTGAGCGACTTCACTTTGACTTTTCATTTTCACGCCTTGGAGATGGAAATGGCAACCCACTCCAGTGCTCTTGCCTGGAGAATCCCAGGGACGGGGGAGCCTGGTGGGCTGCCGTCTATGGGGTCTCACAGAGTCGGACACGACTGAAGTGACTTAGCAGCAGCATTAAGGTTCTTCCATTTGTATTTGAGAAAATAAGCCTCAATTTTGGGACACACTGTAGAAAACTCATATTTGAATAGAGTTTAATAGCAAGTTCTTGCCCTTTTAAACCACAGCTTTATTGGGGTATAATTTGCATGGCATAAATTTCCCTGGCTTTAAGTGTACAGTTCAATAATTTTAGGAAACTGTCTGAGTAGTATAGTCATCACTGAAATTCAGGTTTTCATTGCCCCAGAAAGGGCCTTGTGTCCTTTTGAAGTCAACCCCGTGTGCTCTTCCAGCTCAGACTACCGTCGACTTTCTGCTGCTGCTGCTCAGCCGTGTCCGACTGTGCGACCCCGTGGACTGCAGCCCCCAGGCTCCTCTGTCCGTGAGATGCTCTGGGCGAGAGGCTGGAGTGGGTTGCCATCCCTCCTCCAGCAGATCTTGCCAACCCAGGGATCCAGCCTGGGTCTCCTGCATTGCAGGCAGTTGCTTTACCACTGAGCCACCAGGGAAGCCCAGTCAACTTTCCACCTCTGCACACTTGCCTTTTCTGGAGATTATATAACTGAAATGGACACTATGTGATGTTTTGGTGACTGATTCCTTGCATAATGCTTCGCAGCTCTTCCCGGTGGTAGCTCGTATCATCCCATCGCTGGTTTACACCGCATTTTATGAATTCACCGGTTGATGGACTTTGGGTTCTTTTCACGTTTTGGCTAATATGAATAACGTTACTGAAAATGACTTTTTTTAAGTTGCGGTAGAATACGTATCACATAAAATTTATCATCTTAACCATTTTTAAGTTCTGCTGCTGCTGCTGCTAAGTCGCTTCAGTCGTGTCCGACTCTGTGCGACCCCACAGACGGCAGCCCATCAGGCTCCCCCGTCCCTGGGATTCTCCAGGCAAGAACACTGGAGTGGGCTGACATTTCTTTAAGTTCAGCAGTGTTGAGAAATTCACCCTGTTGTACAACCGTCATCGTCTCTCTAGTGTATTTCATCCTGCAAATGGAAACTCTGTTCTCACTGAACAGCAGCNTTTTGCTTTTTCCCTGATCAGAAAGGACAGTGATGGAGACCGCCCCCCACCCCCCCCAGGGGCTGGTTTTCTTATTAAGGTGGCACCCCCCTCCAGTACTCCTGCCTGGAAAATCCCACGGACGGAGGAGCCTGGTGGGCTGCAGTCCGTGAGGTCGCTGACGGACACGACTGAGCGACTTCACTTTGACTTTTCATTTTCACGCCTTGGAGATGGAAATGGCAACCCACTCCAGTGCTCTTGCCTGGAGAATCCCAGGGACGGGGGAGCCTGGTGGGCTGCCGTCTATGGGGTCTCACAGAGTCGGACACGACTGAAGTGACTTAGCAGCAGCATTAAGGTTCTTCCATTTGTATTTGAGAAAATAAGCCTCAATTTTGGGACACACTGTAGAAAACTCATATTTGAATAGAGTTTAATAGCAAGTTCTTGCCCTTTTAAACCACAGCTTTATTGGGGTATAATTTGCATGGCATAAATTTCCCTGGCTTTAAGTGTACAGTTCAATAATTTTAGGAAACTGTCTGAGTAGTATAGTCATCACTGAAATTCAGGTTTTCATTGCCCCAGAAAGGGCCTTGTGTCCTTTTGAAGTCAACCCCGTGTGCTCTTCCAGCTCAGACTACCGTCGACTTTCTGCTGCTGCTGCTCAGCCGTGTCCGACTGTGCGACCCCGTGGACTGCAGCCCCCAGGCTCCTCTGTCCGTGAGATGCTCTGGGCGAGAGGCTGGAGTGGGTTGCCATCCCTCCTCCAGCAGATCTTGCCAACCCAGGGATCCAGCCTGGGTCTCCTGCATTGCAGGCAGTTGCTTTACCACTGAGCCACCAGGGAAGCCCAGTCAACTTTCCACCTCTGCACACTTGCCTTTTCTGGAGATTATATAACTGAAATGGACACTATGTGATGTTTTGGTGACTGATTCCTTGCATAATGCTTCGCAGCTCTTCCCGGTGGTAGCTCGTATCATCCCATCGCTGGTTTACACCGCATTTTATGAATTCACCGGTTGATGGACTTTGGGTTCTTTTCACGTTTTGGCTAATATGAATAACGTTACTGAAAATGACTTTTTTTAAGTTGCGGTAGAATACGTATCACATAAAATTTATCATCTTAACCATTTTTAAGTTCTGCTGCTGCTGCTGCTAAGTCGCTTCAGTCGTGTCCGACTCTGTGCGACCCCACAGACGGCAGCCCATCAGGCTCCCCCGTCCCTGGGATTCTCCAGGCAAGAACACTGGAGTGGGCTGACATTTCTTTAAGTTCAGCAGTGTTGAGAAATTCACCCTGTTGTACAACCGTCATCGTCTCTCTAGTGTATTTCATCCTGCAAATGGAAACTCTGTTCTCACTGAACAGCAGCCCCGCGGCGTCGGCCGCTCGGCGCCTGGCAGCCTCGCGTGCCTGTGACCTGCCTGCTTTCACGCTGCTCCTTGGATGCGGAGATTCTGCAGAGGCTGTTGCTGCCTGTGCTTTGGTGTCCAGGACATCGCTGACAAGCCTAATGTTCACGAGCTTTCCCTTATGTTTTCTGTCAAGAGTTTCATTGTTTCAGATCTTTAATCCCTTTGAGGTTAGTTTTTCTATATGATGTAAGAATCCAACAACCTCATTCTTTTGCATGTGAATATTCAGTTTTTCCATTTGTCAAAAAGGTTACCTTTTTCCCATTGAATGGTCTTGGCGCCCTTGTCGAGAATCATTTGCCCACCTATGTGAGGGTTCATTTGGGGGCTTTCTGTTAGTTTAACTTTTTGTGAAACTGCTGAGTTGTTTTCCAAAGCAGCTGCTTCGTGTTACAGGCCCTTTCAACAGTGTCCGAGGACTCATGTGTCTTCATGACCGGACGTATTACCTGGTTTTTTGATTGCACTCATCCTTGTGGGGGAGAAGTTGTATCCCACTGTGGTTTTCGTTCTTAACCTGTGAATGTTTTGCTTGTAGCAGAACAGACAGACGCGCGGCACAGCCACAGGGCCTGAGCACACTCGGGGCTTCCGCAGGCTGAGCAAACGCAGGGAGCTGTCTTAATGTCCAGAGCTTTGCTTTCTCTTCTGAGTGGCGGGAGCAGTGAATCCCTTTCCTGTTTTAGCCCATGCTAATGTTGGAGGCACAGTGTCACTCCCTAATCCCATCTGTATGTTTGCGCTGTGGACATTCCCTGTCACTGGTTTAACTTCTCCGGCAAGCACGACTCTGGCATTTTAAGTCTGACAGCGTCCTGCTGGAGGGCCTGGCGCCCCTGCTGCAGCTCCTCTGGGCGCCAGCCAGGATTCTTCAGGCCCAGAGCACTGCGCTCCCTGCCTGCCTGCCTCCTGGGTCATGGTTACTTGTTTATCCAGTTTTGCTTCCTTCTGCCCTGGCTTCTGCATCCTCTGACCTCTCACCCTGGATCCTGCTGGGGCAAAGACCATTTTTGTGCGGTTGGCTTGTCAGCAGCACCGAGGCGGCCTTTTCTCTCTTGGCGCTGCTGCTCTGCAGAGACAGGCCCTGGGGAATGAGCTCCCCACCCCCCATGCCTGGGGCGTAGCTGCCTCAGTAATTGGCTTGGCAGTCACTCCCTGCAAGGTTGGCCTGCAGCTGATACTTTGTTGAAGCTGCAAGGCCAACCCCCTTGGGAGTTGCCCGAGCCAGCAGCTGTCTGGTCTAATTAAGGTGTTTTGAAGGGAGCCCTCTTATCTCAGAGAACAGTGACGGCTGGAACATCTGGAAGGGAGATAGGGAGGCCAAGGCAGAGGGCAGGTAGCAGCAGCTTGGGGTGCTTGGCAGAAAATGTGCTGCTGGCATCGGAGGTGATGCTGAGTGTTTTCTCAGGACTTAGTACGTCCTCTCTCGTAAACTGGGCCATAGGCTCCGCACAGGTTGAAAACAAGGTGCACTTAGGCTTCAGCGTTTCCTGTGATATTTGTACATGTAGGAAGTACTGTTCTTATCCCAACGTGAAAAATCCAGAAACAAGTGAGCAAAATCCCGAGACTTCCAGATATTTCAATTGAGTATAACTTTCATCACTTAGAAGCATTGAAGAAATATGGGGACTCCTCTGTACCTAAGCAGTTAGGCTCCATAGTGAAGACCTGGGTTTGGAGGGGTGAATTCCTTTAAACTCTCGTGCAGCAGCGTCGATAGGAGTAGAGTGTGAGTGCCTGTCTGTAACTGAACATTCCCTAACAGCCACTGGTATTCCTAAGCTTTTCATTAGAGTTGGTTTAGTGTTGTGTTAGCATCAGGCATACAGCAAAGTGAGTCAGTTATGCGTGTACATATATCCACTGTTTTAGATTCTTTTCCCATGAGGTCATTACAGAGTATTGAGTGGAGTTCCCTGTGTTACACAGCAGGTTCTTATCTGTTTGATGCCACTTGCATTAATTTTCTCAGAATGCCATAAAAAAATGATCATAAACATTATTAGGAAGTTCCTTTAATTCAGTTTTGGAGGCCAGAGGTCTGAAATCAAGGTGCAGCAGGGCAGGGCTCTGAAGGGTCTGGGAAGAATCCTTCCTGGGTCTTCCTAGCATCTGGTGGCTCCTGGTAGCCTTGGTTAGGACCAGGGATCGACCGGTGTTCCCTGCATTGCAGGGTGGGTTGTTAACCACTGAACCATGGGAAGTCCCCTCTTGGTTTTGTAGATTCTGCTCTCCAGTCTCTGCCTCTGTCTCCACAGGGCGTCTTCCATATGTGAGTGACTTGGTGTCCAGATCTCCCTCTCCTTTCTCTTATAAAAATCCCACTTATTGGTTTTAAGGCCCAGTCTAAACTAGGCTCATTTTGTCTCAAGACCCTTAAGTAACTCTGTGCCCAGACAAGGACCCTTTGTGACGTTCTGGGTGGTCATAAGCTTTGGGGACAAGGATTCACCACATAAAAAATGGAAAGAAAACACTTTCATTAGTTTTCATGTTTTACCTAATATTCCCAAACATCATTATAGCATGGAATTAGTTGAAAAGAGTTCCTAGGTAGATACTCCAGCATTCTTTCTCCACCTCTGACGCTCAATCTCTGACCTCAGCGCGGATCTGGCAACGCGGCTCACCTTGGCCTTGCCCGAGGGTGGCAGAACTGTCTGGAGTTCTGCACGTGGCCAACAAAGCTTTCCCACTTCAAGGTTTCTCTGTCCTCCCTTCTTACCCTCCCTCCACCCTCCTCTTAGTTTTCATGGAATTTTTCTGTTTATTTGGGAAAAGTCTCAGTCCTTCTGAACAAAAGAAACAAAACCCTACTTTGTAAAAGCTACTAGGTTCCCAAGACTCAGCGAGGAAGCAAGCTTAGCCAATTTTGAAAGAAAAGTCTTTTATTCAGTTACTTTCTAAATCACTGGAGTTTCTTGTTGTGCAATTTATTAAGCTCTTCTGTCACAAGTGGCTTCAGTGTGGGGGGTGTAGCCTTCTTTTATTGAGTAGGGGGAATGCAAGGGTCCTGGGAGGACTCTCCCTGCTCTGAGGTTCATGACCTGCCCACTTCTCAGGCCCCCAAGAACACCACAGTCTTCTGTCATATTAAGACAAGAAGAGGCATCAACTTTTAACTTCTGGATTCTAGTCTGTTGCAATCATGAGGTTAAGATTTTTATCTCAAAATCCATATCCTTTCTCCAAGAACTGGAAGCTTGTTCCTGTCTTGGCTTGAACCTCAGTGAGGGGAGGGGGCTTATAAGCAGCACCACAGGGACAAGGGTGTTGGATCCTGGAATTCTTACCTGTGGTTCATGATAAGGATGTGGTTTCCACCCTCTGTGTACTGAGCCTCTGTTACTGTTGTTGGAATCTCTCTGGAATTACTTTTTGTTCAGATGAATCAATGTCAAAGAAAATTAGCAATCAACCCATGAATATGAACTCCAGAGAAGAATACAGAATACAAACGGAATGTCCCTTCCCCTCCCCAATTCACCCCCCTAAGTGTGTATCTCTCTAGTTCCTCTGCAAATCCGCATCCCTGCACTTGAAGTTGCTTATGCATTTAACAAGCATATGTCAAGTCACGCTCCGCATCATTCTGTGGCTTTGTCTAGGCTGCCATTCACTAGGACCTAGAGAGGTTCCTTGTCAGCACAAATATTTAGCCTTATTTTTTAAGAACCATTAAAAAATTGAAGTATAGTTGATAAATATTATTGTTTTAGGTGTAAGCAAAGTGAATCAGTTACATATATGTATCTTCACACATTTAAAAGATTCTTTCCCCATATAGTCATTAGAGGGTGTTGAGTAGAGATCCCGGTGCTGTATAGGAGGTGCTCATTAGTTGCTGTTTTATATGTAGTGTGTGTAGATGTCAAGCCCAGTCTCCCAGTTTATCCCTCTTCCCTCCCCATGCTGGTAATCCCAGTCTCCCAGTTTATCCCTTTCCCCTCCCCCCGCTGGTAATCCCAGTCCCCCAGTTTATCCCTCTCCCCTCCCCCACTGGTAACGTTTGTTGTCTGCATCTGCAACTCTGTTTTGTAAATAAGTTCATATGTACCTTTGTTTTTAGGTTCCACACATAAGTGATATCATAGGATATTTACCTGTCTCTGGCTTACTTCACTCAGTATGACACTCTCTAGGTCTATCAGTGTTGTTGCAGCTGGTATTCTTTCCTTTATGGTTGAGTAATAGTCCATTGTGTATGCTGGTTGTTTTTGTTCTGTTGGTTCGTCGTGTCTGACTCTTTGCGACCCCATGGACAGCAGCACGCCAGGCCTCCCTGTTCTTCACCATCTCCCAGAGTTTACTCAAACTCAAGTCCATCGAGTCAGTGATGCCATCCAACCATCTCATCTTCAGTCGTCCCCTTCTCCTCCTGCCCTCAATCTTTCCCAGCATCAGGGTCTTTTCCAGTGAGTTGGCTCTTAGCATCAGGTGGCCAAAGTATTGGTGCTCCAGCGCCAGCCCTTCCAGTTTATATTGTGCAGATGCGCATCGTTTTAATCCATCTCTCTGTCGATGGACATTGAAACTGCTTCCGTGTCTTGGCTGTTGTAAATAGTGTTGCAGTGCATGTTGGGATGCATGTATCTTTTTTGTTGTTTAATATTAGGAGAGCAAATGACTTCAAGTTAGGAATAACTTTAAATTACCGGATAATTACTCTACAATGTTGTGTTCGTTTGCATGTATCTTTTAGATTAGTTTTCTCCAGATTTGTGCCCAGGAATGGGATTGCTGGATCATGTATGGGAGGAGCCACTTTTTGTTTGTAAGCTTACCAGTCTTTTCTGCAGTAAGTGATGTGATTCCACCGTGATCAGGACCACTATCTTCAGGCTACTTTCTCGGGCTGCATCCTCTTCAGGTCAAAGTATTAACTGTCATAGCTGATCATGACTTAGAGAGCTCTGGTCTCAGCTAATCTTTCACCTAACAGGGCTCGCCCTACCATGTCACCAGCATCTTCATTACCACTTCCATCCATTCAGCGCCTATCCACCTTCATTCCTTAGTGCCTCTGACAGTCTTGTGGGGTGGATATTTTGTGCTCCTTTCATACATCAGGAAGCGTAAGGTCAAGGGGTTTACCCCAGGTTCATACAGTTAGCAGATGTTGAAGTTAAGATTTGAAGTTGTCTTTTCGTCACTCCAGGCCCACCCTCCTGAACAGAGCTTTGGTACCGTGTGCTGTCCCCTGCCGCCTGTCTGCCAGCCTCAGCCCAGGATGAAACACTTGGCTGGCAAACACATTCGTTGCCGTCGCTGCTGTGGGCGGGCCGCGGCTGAGTCCTGCCGGACGCGCTCCGCCTTCCCCCGGCTCGCGCCAGCCTCTGCGGCGGAGCGCGGTGCCGCCTGCCCCTGCCCTCCCCGCGGGCTCCATCCCTGCCTTCTGCGCACCTCCAGGCTCGGAGGAAGCGTATCCTGAAGGTCCCGGTCCTGGGACTTTGCTGCGGGAAGAGCCAGTCAGGGAGAATTTAACCACTCGCTCAGGGAGGATGGAGGCCTGCCTCCCTCTGGCGCTGCGCGCGCTCCCACTCGCCGCTTTACGTCTCCGAGGAAGTTCTCCAGGGACTCCAGGGCCTCTCAGGGCCGAGCGCCACTGGGCTGCGTCTTCCTCTCCTGTGAAGAGAGCGTTCTGGGGTCTCAGCGTCCCGGCTTGTGACCTGAGGGACACGCAGAGGGTGCTCAGGCTTTGAAGCGTGAGTACACGGGGCGTGAGGAGCAGGAGCGGCCTGGCGCTCGCCTCCTTTCCCCTCTTCTCCCTGTGCGCGTCACCCCGCCCTCCACACGCAGGGAACTCGCCCGTGGCCGTGCCGCCTGCGTGCCGCCTGCGTGCCGCCTGCGTGCCGCCTGCGTGCCGCCTGCGTGCCGCCTGCGTGCCGCCTGCGTGCCGCCTGCGTGCCGCCTGCGTGCCGCCTGCGTGCCGCCTGCGTGCCGCCTGCGTGCNGAGGGGAGGGGGCTTATAAGCAGCACCACAGGGACAAGGGTGTTGGATCCTGGAATTCTTACCTGTGGTTCATGATAAGGATGTGGTTTCCACCCTCTGTGTACTGAGCCTCTGTTACTGTTGTTGGAATCTCTCTGGAATTACTTTTTGTTCAGATGAATCAATGTCAAAGAAAATTAGCAATCAACCCATGAATATGAACTCCAGAGAAGAATACAGAATACAAACGGAATGTCCCTTCCCCTCCCCAATTCACCCCCCTAAGTGTGTATCTCTCTAGTTCCTCTGCAAATCCGCATCCCTGCACTTGAAGTTGCTTATGCATTTAACAAGCATATGTCAAGTCACGCTCCGCATCATTCTGTGGCTTTGTCTAGGCTGCCATTCACTAGGACCTAGAGAGGTTCCTTGTCAGCACAAATATTTAGCCTTATTTTTTAAAAACCATTAAAAAATTGAAGTATAGTTGATAAATATTATTGTTTTAGGTGTAAGCAAAGTGAATCAGTTACATATATGTATCTTCACACATTTAAAAGATTCTTTCCTCATATAGTCATTAGAGGGTGTTGAGTAGAGATCCCGGTGCTGTATAGGAGGTGCTCATTAGTTGCTGTTTTATATGTAGTGTGTGTAGATGTCAAGCCCAGTCTCCCAGTTTATCCCTCTTCCCTCCCCATGCTGGTAATCCCAGTCTCCCAGTTTATCCCTTTCCCCTCCCCCCGCTGGTAATCCCAGTCCCCCAGTTTATCCCTCTCCCCTCCCCCACTGGTAACGTTTGTTGTCTGCATCTGCAACTCTGTTTTGTAAATAAGTTCATATGTACCTTTGTTTTTAGGTTCCACACATAAGTGATATCATAGGATATTTACCTGTCTCTGGCTTACTTCACTCAGTATGACACTCTCTAGGTCTATCAGTGTTGTTGCAGCTGGTATTCTTTCCTTTATGGTTGAGTAATAGTCCATTGTGTATGCTGGTTGTTTTTGTTCTGTTGGTTCGTCGTGTCTGACTCTTTGCGACCCCATGGACAGCAGCACGCCAGGCCTCCCTGTTCTTCACCATCTCCCAGAGTTTACTCAAACTCAAGTCCATCGAGTCAGTGATGCCATCCAACCATCTCATCTTCAGTCGTCCCCTTCTCCTCCTGCCCTCAATCTTTCCCAGCATCAGGGTCTTTTCCAGTGAGTTGGCTCTTAGCATCAGGTGGCCAAAGTATTGGTGCTCCAGCGCCAGCCCTTCCAGTTTATATTGTGCAGATGCGCATCGTTTTAATCCATCTCTCTGTCGATGGACATTGAAACTGCTTCCGTGTCTTGGCTGTTGTAAATAGTGTTGCAGTGCATGTTGGGATGCATGTATCTTTTTTGTTGTTTAATATTAGGAGAGCAAATGACTTCAAGTTAGGAATAACTTTAAATTACCGGATAATTACTCTACAATGTTGTGTTCGTTTGCATGTATCTTTTAGATTAGTTTTCTCCAGATTTGTGCCCAGGAATGGGATTGCTGGATCATGTATGGGAGGAGCCACTTTTCGTTTGTAAGCTTACCAGTCTTTTCTGCAGTAAGTGATGTGATTCCACCGTGATCAGGACCACTATCTTCAGGCTACTTTCTCGGGCTGCATCCTCTTCAGGTCAAAGTATTAACTGTCATAGCTGATCGTGACTTAGAGAGCTCTGGTCTCAGCTAATCTTTCACCTAACAGGGCTCGCCCTACCATGTCACCAGCATCTTCATTACCACTTCCATCCATTCAGCGCCTATCCACCTTCATTCCTTAGTGCCTCTGACAGTCTTGTGGGGTGGATATTTTGTGCTCCTTTCATACATCAGGAAGCGTAAGGTCAAGGGGTTTACCCCAGGTTCATACAGTTAGCAGATGTTGAAGTTAAGATTTGAAGTTGCCTTTTCGTCACTCCAGGCCCACCCTCCTGAACAGAGCTTTGGTACCGTGTGCTGTCCCCTGCCGCCTGTCTGCCAGCCTCAGCCCAGGATGAAACACTTGGCTGGCAAACACATTCGTTGCCGTCGCTGCTGTGGGCGGGCCGCGGCTGAGTCCTGCCGGACGCGCTCCGCCTTCCCCCGGCTCGCGCCAGCCTCTGCGGCGGAGCGCGGTGCCGCCTGCCCCTGCCCTCCCCGCGGGCTCCATCCCTGCCTTCTGCGCACCTCCAGGCTCGGAGGAAGCGTATCCTGAAGGTCCCGGTCCTGGGACTTTGCTGCGGGAAGAGCCAGTCAGGGAGAATTTAACCACTCGCTCAGGGAGGATGGAGGCCTGCCTCCCTCTGGCGCTGCGCGCGCTCCCACTCGCCGCTTTACGTCTCCGAGGAAGTTCTCCAGGGACTCCAGGGCCTCTCAGGGCCGAGCGCCACTGGGCTGCGTCTTCCTCTCCTGTGAAGAGAGCGTTCTGGGGTCTCAGCGTCCCGGCTTGTGACCTGAGGGACACGCAGAGGGTGCTCAGGCTTTGAAGCGTGAGTACACGGGGCGTGAGGAGCAGGAGCGGCCTGGCGCTCGCCTCCTTTCCCCTCTTCTCCCTGTGCGCGTCACCCCGCCCTCCACACGCAGGGAACTCGCCCGTGGCCGTGCCGCCTGCGTGCCGCCTGCGTGCCGCCTGCGTGCCGCCTGCGTGCCGCCTGCGTGCCGCCTGCGTGCCGCCTGCGTGCCGCCTGCGTGCCGCCTGCGTGCCGCCTGCGTGCCGCCTGCGTGCCGCCTGCGTGCCGCCTGCGTGCCGCCTGCGTGCCGCCTGCGTGCCGCCTGCGTGCCGCCTGCGTGCCGCCTGCGTGCCGCCTGCGTGCCGCCTGCGTGCCGCCTGCGTGCCGCCTGCGTGCCGCCTGCGTGCCGCCTGCGTGCCGCCTGCGTGCCGCCTGCGTGCCGCCTGCGTGCCGCCTGCGTGCCGCCTGCGTGCCGCCTGCGTGCCGCCTGCGTGCCGCCTGCGTGCCGCCTGCGTGCCGCCTGCGTGCCGCCTGCGTGCCGCCTGCGTGCCGCCTGCGTGCCGCCTGCGTGCCGCCTGCGTGCCGCCTGCGTGCCGCCTGCGTGCCGCCTGCGTGCCGCCTGCGTGCCGCCTGCGTGCCGCCTGCGTGCCGCCTGCGTGCCGCCTGCGTGCCGCCTGCGTGCCGCCTGCGTGCCGCCTGCGTGCCGCCTGCGTGCCGCCTGCGTGCCGCCTGCGTGCCGCCTGCGTGCCGCCTGCGTGCCGCCTGCGTGCCGCCTGCGTGCCGCCTGCGTGCCGCCTGCGTGCCGCCTGCGTGCCGCCTGCGTGCCGCCTGCGTGCCGCCTGCGTGCCGCCTGCGTGCCGCCTGCGTGCCGCCTGCGTGCCGCCTGCGTGCCGCCTGCGTGCCGCCTGCGTGCCGCCTGCGTGCCGCCTGCGTGCCGCCTGCGTGCCGCCTGCGTGCCGCCTGCGTGCCGCCTGCGTGCCGCCTGCGTGCCGCCTGCGTGCCGCCTGCGTGCCGCCTGCGTGCCGCCTGCGTGCCGCCTGCGTGCCGCCTGCGTGCCGCCTGCGTGCCGCCTGCGTGCCGCCTGCGTGCCGCCTGCGTGCCGCCTGCGTGCCGCCTGCGTGCCGCCTGCGTGCCGCCTGCGTGCGTGCGAGCGAACAGGGTTGCTCAGGCCTGCTGGCGGCCTCCCCGCGTCCGCGTGTTGAGGAACCTCATGTCTAACTAGGTCAGCGTCTCTCTGAGCGTCTGGAGTGACAGCTGCGGCCTTCGGTGGCTTTAATTCGGGTCCCCATGGAGCTCCTGCCACGGCTGCTTCCTTCCCGGGCTGGCCTGCCTGTGAAGCAGACTGCGGCTGTGGTTACTTCCGTGACCAGATGCAGAATCCATCGTGTCTGTCAAAAGCTACAGAGGTCGCTGAGACAGACTGAGGACAGTGTGCTTCGGTCATCATCCGCGTGACCCCACACCCAGCATCAGCCCGCGGCCTTGCTAAGTCAGGACACCCTTGACTGGCAGCTTGGCACCTTTATGGCAGTTCAGGGGGCACCCTGCGGTCCCTTGTGGGCCTTCCTCTCTGACCAGGTAACAGAGATTCGTCAGCGCTGGGTTGTGCTTGTTCGTGTGCCTCCCCGTGTGATAAGAGCATCGTTATCCTGGACTGGAAGTTACAAGCAGAAGGAAGTAAGACGGTTTACGGATACAGATCAGTGACAGGAAAGTGGGTGCCCGCCCCCCCCCCATGATTGCTGTTTAAGGAAGAAACGAGTGGGTGTGGTTGGCCCTCAAGACCAGAGGGAGGAGTGAAAGAGAAAGAAAACGCTTGCGGACACCCTGCCCCAAGTCCTTGCGTCCTGTCTCCACCCCCGTTTGAAGCCCCGAGGCCCCTCCTTGAGAGGAAGAGAGAGAGCCGGCGGCGCGTGGTGGGTCCCGGGAGGCCGTCCCCGCGCTCCCCGCCCTGAGCGCTGCCCGCCCGCAGCCGCTGCTCCCGCCTGGGATGCGCCTGAGCCAGCGAGCTCCGTCGCCAGCCGCTGCTCGCCTCCCGCGTCTCAGCCCCGGCTGGAGTCGCGCGTTTGCCGGCTGCGCCCAGGCCTCCGCCATCCGCTGCTCTGCCGGCCCGCGCGCTGCGCCCCGCGGCTGCCGCCCCGGCCCGGGGGCTCTCCCTGGCTCC